>OY987313.1:12233456-12488312 GCA_963920655.1 Geranium rotundifolium
GTAAGTCCCTAATTTAATATTGCATGAATATTGATTGAAAATTGCATGAATATTTTAATTTAATTTCATATAAATGTTAGTATGAATATTTTAGTATGAATGTTAGTATGAATTTTAGTATGAATATTTTAGTATGAATTTTAATATGAATGTTAATATGAATATGATTTTTGTTAATTTAATATGAAAATTGCATGTTTGGATATGTTAATATGAATATGTTTGGAATTAATATGAAAATTGTATGTTAATATGAATATGTTTGAAAATAATAAAAAAATTGCCCCTTAGGGGCAATTTTGGAATTTTTAAAAAAATTGGCCCTAAAGGCAGTTTCGGAATTTTGTCCAAAATTACCCCTTAGCTAGGGGCAATTTTGGAATGTTGGAAAATATTTCCCCTAAGGGCAATTTTGGAATTATAAAAAAAATTGACCCTAAGGGGCAATTTTGGAATTTTAAGAAAAAATTGCCCCTTAGGGGCATTTTGGGAATTATGAAAAAATTGCCCCTTTAGGGGCAAATAGGGAATTATGAAAAAATTCCCCCTTAGGGGCATTTTGGGAATTATGAAAAAATTGCCCCTAAGGGGCAATTTGGGAATTATGAAAAAATTGCCCCTTTAGGGGTAATTGCCCCTTTAGGGGTAATTTGGGAATTATGAAAAAATTGCCCCTAAGGGGCATTTTGGGAATTATGAAAAAATTGCCCCTTTAGGGGCAATTTGGGAATTATGAAAAAATTGCCCCTTAGGGGCATTTTGGGAATTATGAAAAAATTGCCCCTTTAGGGGCAATTTGGGAATTATGGAAAAATTGCCCCTTTAGGGGCAATTTGGGAATTATGGAAAAATTGCCCCTAAGGGGCAATTTTGGAATTATGGAAAAATTGCCCCTTTAGGGGTAATTTGGGAATTATGGAAAAATTGCCCCTAAGGGGCAATTTTGGAATTTTAAGAAAAAATTGCCCCTATAGGGGCATTTTGGGAATTATGAAAAAATTGCCCCTAAGGGGCAATTTGGGAATTATGAAAAAGTTGCCCCTTTAGGGGCAATTTGGGAATTATGAAAAAATTGCCCCTAAGGGGCAATTTCGGAATTATAACAAAAAATTGACCCTAAGGGGCAATTTTCGAATTTTAAGAAAAAATTGCCCCTTATGGGCAATTTGGGAATTATGAAAAAATTGCCCATTTAGAGGCAATTTGGTAATTATGAAAAAATTGCCCTTAGGGGCAATTTGGTAATAATGAAAAAATTGCCCAGTTAGGGGCAATTTTGGAATTTTGGAAAAAATTGCCCCTAAAGGGCAATTTCGGCATTATGAAAAAAATTATGACATAACAAAAATTTTGGAATTATGAAAAAATTGCCACTAAAGGGCAATTTTGCAATTTTGGAAAGAATTGCCCCTCAGGGGCAATTTCGGCATTATGAAAAAAATTATGACTTAGCAAAAATTTTGGAATTATGAAAAAATTGCCCCTAAGGGGCAATTTCGGAATTTTGAAAAAAATTATCCCCTTAGGGGCAATTTTGGAAAACTCACAAAAATTTAACCCCTAAGGGTAATTCGGGCATTTTCGCCCGAATTTCTCTATTCTTTCGGTCAAATTGACCTTAAAAGTCTTATTCGGTCAATTACAGATAATGGAGCCTAGACGTAAGGCACCTAGGGCCAGGGCACCTAGGCGAGCCACCATGGACGTTCCATTTTTCCAGGCTTCGCAGGCGCCGGAGGTACATGATGAGATGTACACTCCGTCACCGCCGAAGCCGACTCAACCCACTCAGCCGACTTATCCGGGCTGGGAGTTCCAGGTCCCGGATCCTCGGAGTTTCCAGGAGATGCTCGGAGACGTCGCAGGACCCTCCGATGAGGACTTTGTGCCGGATGAGTCCGAACTGCCGCTGAACGAGTGGAGGCTCCTTCCTCTCGAGTACAGAGAGATTCCGAGGTACGAGCTGTACTTCGACTACAAGGTGGAAGTCGACTGCCTCAAGACGAAGAGCTGGGAAGCCAGAGCAAAGAAGGACCAAAAGATCGACATCAACATCGCCGACGATAAGAGAGTAGTTCAGGCGAACGGAGGTCCGTTGCTCTTGACGTGGGAAAACGGCCGACCACGTGTCGCAGGAGGAGTTTCGGCCGATAGGGTGAAGACGATTATAGGGAAGTTCGCTCGGGAACGCGATGCTTCCTACCAGACGTTTGGAGATTTGCCGCCGTCTGAGTTCTAGGCGTTTTGGAGGAGTTTCGGGGTAATTTCAACGTTTACTCTATTTTTTTTCCAAATGTTTGTTCGTATTACAAATATTCACGTCATATTTGTGAATTTCAGCATTTGTTTGAAGTGACCGATTCGGTTGAGCTACGGGGTTGGATTCGTGAGACGGCCATAAGCGCTTACAAGGAGCGAAAATCCAACATGAAGCGGTTATACAAGCTGTACGTCGACCCGACTAGATTGGACCGGAATGGGATTCCCAAGAGTCTGAAAGGGAAGAAGTCTCAGTGGCGGTGGCTCGTTGAACATTTCGATGCCAACGAGGTATATTACTAATTTTTACTTTACTTTAATTTTTTCTTGAATTTTTACTATTTATCATGTGAATTTACTTTGATTTTTTTTCCAGGAAAATGTTGGTACTCAAATGAGTGCCATTCGGAGGAGCGACAACAAGTTAAACCACCACACTGGCAAAGTCCCATTTCGAGCACTTTGGGAGAGGATGTCGGCGGCCGGGGAAGTGGAGGCCTCCAAGAAGTTGGAGGCCTTACTGAAGGCTCACAAGGCCTTACCTAGGCCTGGTGATGGTCCACAGGAGGGGGAGGAGGAACTCAACCCGAAGCTTGTAAGTTTCGTTATTTTTTTTTATTTTAATATTTTAATTTATTATATTAATCAAATTTTTTTTGCAGCTTTACATTAGGAATGCGCTTAGGGATTGGAAGAATGACGAGGCGGACTACAACGAGGATGGAACGCTGAACAAGATGACCGACGTTGAAGAGGATGAGGTCATGCGACAAGCTGCCGAGTATGTTCGCCAGATCGAGCTTGCCAGAGGAGTTACTATAGAACCCTCCAGAGGACGACGCATCCGGGGTTGCGGGAGTGCTTACGAGGCACCGCCGAGACAGAGAAGACGTTCGACCTCCTCTGATGGTAGTCAGGCGGAGATTGCGGAGCTCCGGAATGAACTCAGGGAACTTCGCGCTGAACGTCAGGCTGAACGTGAGCAAGCCGCCGCCGAAAAACAGCATGCCGAGCAAATGTTCCAGTACTTCCAACAACAGCTGCTGTTACTCAACCCTAATCTCGCCCATCCACCTCCACCTCCGAATAGTTCTAGAGATCCTGGAGGCCCGTCCTCATAGATTTTTTGTAATTTAAATATGTTATTCAACAATTTAAACAATTTAAATAGTTTTTGTAATTTATATTTATTCAATAATTTTATTTTCAATTTCAATATTCATTTCTAAATAAAATAAATAAATTTTTAAAAAAATAATAAATATAAAATTTATTTTATATTTATTATTTTAAAAAAAAATTTTTTTTTATTATTCTGCATCATTTGTAATGGCGCACGAGTGGTGTGCGCCGTTACAAATTTGTAACGGCGCATTGTGTGTGTGCGCCGTTACAATCATTGACGGCGCACGCCGTCTGTGCGCCGTCAACACCTGTAACGGCGCACACTCACAGTGCGGCGTTACAAATTTGTAACGGCGCCCTCCGTAAGTGCGCTGTTACAAACGGTGACGACACCGTCATCCTCATCAACGGTGACGGCAGCGTTTGTAACGGCGCACTAACGGTGTGCGCCGTCAACGTTAGTAACGGCGCACGTGTTTTGTGCGCCGTTACAGGTTGTAACGGCGCACAAACCGGCGACATTGTAACGGCGCACGCTAACGGCGCCGTTACAGACGTTTTTGTGCGCCGTTACAAACTGTAACGGCGCACAAATTCTCTGTAACGGCGCCGTTAGCGTGCGCCGTTACAAATAAAAAAACTGATAGTGTATCAAATTTAATTTATATTTTAAGGGTATATTCGTTATTTTGTATAAATGAATTTAAAGTAATCAAAAATAACTATGGAAATTAAAATTTTGTCCCTTATTTAAGAAAAATACAATTGCACAATTCCTATTATTAATTATTCTTATTCAAAATAAAGGACACAACTCCTACATCAATTGGAAGAACAACACTAATAACAAAATCTTCGTTGAATCAAAGAAACTGCACAAATCAATTTGGAAGCATATGCACAAATTTCTATTACAACGCCAAAACACCCTTCCACATGCCATTTAGGCTTAAATTTGGCGAAAACTTGCTTCAATTTAGAGAACATGCTGCTCAGCTTGCCTGGTTCATATTCGTCTTCCAATTCGGCCGTGCCGGTGATTTGGGTTGGTGTCTCTCCAGTGGAGGGTGGGATCAACGAGACAGTGGAGAATATGAGACGGTGGTTTGGTTTTTGAGATCTTGAGTTTCTGGATGTTGGAGCCAAGTAGAGAGATTGAAGGGGCAAAAATACATGAAGAACATATCTACGAATAATATGAGTACACCAAAAATTAATTTCTCCCCTCTCTCACCCCTTGACCAGATTTGCTTCAATGAGTTTTCACCTAAAATTGAATCCTAGAAGTTAAGATGAGTACACATCGCTCTGAACTGTGACAAAATTGAAGTTGATATTGTCGGTGGATTTCATCTCTGGACGGCGGTGAACCCGACGTCGTTCCATGAGATGCTTTGGTACACTTATACGTCTCTCCATCATGTTCGTTGGTGAATCCATGAAAATGATGTAACCAAATAAAAGGTCCAGAGAAATTTTATAACAGGTTTAATTTTTACACAACTTATGAATGATAGAGTTTAAGATTGTTGGGGAAAAAGTGACTCGCGCGGCACATCCATCTAGAGCGGGTGCTCTTTGCCTCACGCCTTTTCCCACACGCGCAACAACACGCGGTCAAACAAGTACATTTATATTCTGGCCTAAGTTCGGTTCAAATCCACAGGGACTAAATGGAGTCTCTCAATTGGACATTTCGTGGTCTCTTTCCCGACACGACCCGATAAAGTAAATAACGTAAATAAGAAGATATTAACCTACACTAAGCACACAACTACAACTACACTACGACTAATCCAATAAATTAAATGGGGGAGGCGGATGGTAGATGGTTGGTTAGAAGTCGAGGATTCGAGAACCTAAGAAACTAGACATTCATACAAATCAAATTTTAATTGAACTACTAATCCTAAGCATGAAATTTAGTTTAATGACCTATGCCTTAATATACTAAGTTTGTCTCTCGACATTGGTCTTAGCCTAGTCTCGGGTCAATCTTACCCTCTCGGGATCAACTGTGACTTGCAACCGTATAAAGCACGACAATCTTAAGTCAAGGGTTGTATATGGGCGTCATGACACAGTCACGAACCCTAACTCTCTACACTATCTAGGTCTGGCATAACCTGTTCCTCTCGAAATCGGTGTCGCAACCCATGATATCTAACTCGGGGTGCCAATCTAATGTAGACACAATCATAACAAGATATTGCAATTTAAACAACCAACCATGCATATAATTAATACCAAGCAAAGTACTGAAATATTAGTTCTCATGGTGAGTCAAATGAAGAACCTATGCCATAAATACCAACCTCGCCTCTCGGCATTGAGATTAGCCTAATTCTGAGTCAATCCTTACCCTCTCGTGTTTAAACCAACGTTGAAACCGCATTCGCCCGACAATGTTAGGCTAAGTGCTAATCCAGGGCATCTCCGCATGACTTCGAACCCCTAGCACTTTGTGATGCCTAGATCCGTGACTATCCGTCCCTCTTGGGCTCGGCTTAGTCACCTAAACATGTATTCTAAGTAGCTAAGTCAAGATACAAGCATTCAAATAAGGCAAACACACATCATGATCTTCAACCTAGAACTAATACCTCAATATCAATCAAAACCAATTCATACACAAGTCTAGCTCCCATGACCTAGGGTTTTTCAGCCCCAAATCATGGTGCTCAAGCATTCACATACAAGAAATAGCTAGATTCAAGATAAGGAAAGAAAATTACAAACCCAAACCCAAAGACATGAGTGTTGGGAAGCTCAAAACTTTCCAATCTATCTCATTCTTGCATCCTCTTCCCTTCTCTTCTTCTTCCCATGGTGGTGGTGGTGGAAACCCTCCCTTGGAGCACCAACAATGGCCTCCAATGGAGTTTCTTGGAGCTCTTTTCCTCTAGGAACCCGTGGGAGGTCGAAAACTCTCTAAAAACTAAGTGTAGGGGCTGAAAAGTGAGAGTTGGATATCAAAGCCATCGTGACTCGCCTAGTCACGATCATGCCACCTTGAAACCCTCTTCAATGTATTAGTTCTTCACAATCCATTCAAATCGACAAATTATGGGCCCCAATTAGATTTCGGATGAGAAATCTACACTACCGGGAAGTTTCAGCTGTTGTGCAGAATTTTCCTAACCGATTTTCAGCTCCAATTGTGCCTTCCACCTACAAAATGTCAAAATTCCACCAAGGATCAAAAAGTACAAAATAATGGCTCTAGAAAGCCGAATCGAGGACAAATTCGGTGCTCAAATGTGAGACCGAAGTGTAATTGCAAGGTCACATCTGTCCCGCAACAAGGATTTTTAAGAACATATATGTGGAGAGAGAGAGAGAGAGAGAGAGAGAGAGAGAGAGAGAGAGAGAGAGAGAGAGAGAGAGAGAGAGAGAGAGAGAGAGAGAGAAGAGAAGGATAACAATGTAATTTCATCTTTTTTTAAAAAAAAGATTCATGAGAGGGTAAAACGGTAATTTCATATTAATTAAATTATGGTTTGATATTTTCTCTGGTTTGGATAGACCAGAAACTGCTGAAACTAGTTCGGTTCAATTTCAGGGGTAGTTTAGGTATTTTGGTATTTTATGGATAGATTGTTCCAAAATGATAGTTAGGTAATTAGAGTATGAAAGTGAAAAAATGATATAGTTAGGTGCACAAAAATATTTTTTTCCCTTATATAACTCCTTATTCTTTTGAAACGACGTGGTGATTAAAGACCAGCAACGCGTAGAGGAAATAAGTAAGTAAACGGAAAGGGACCAACACGTTCGTCCAAAATTAATCACAACAATTTCCCTCCTAATCTTGGATATCAACTACTTCAGTCTCCAATTTCTTATGCATTTTTAGAAATTTCGTCTTCCCCAAAGCTTCTGAACAAACAGAAAGTAACTAAAGTTTGTTGGAAAAAGAAATTTGAACAAGCGGAAAAGAAAATGTGATGACTAGTTTAGAGTATTTTTGATATTTTATATTTAATAAGATTTCGTCTCAAATTTGACCGTGTCAAAGTAAAGTGTAAAAATTTCGTAATCAACTTAGTTTAAAATAAATTTTTATAATATGTGTAGTAAGTTGTATAATACATAATATTAAGTGTAGTTAAATGTAATTATTTTAAAATTTATTATCCAGGGGTGTTTTTTTATTTTGAAGAAAATAAAAATTGTTCATTCAAAATATAACAATACTATAATAAGTTGTAACAAAATAATAATTAAGTGGGTTTAAAATATATTTTTATAATAGATACATACAGTAAATTGTAAAACACATCGTAATATAATAAGTATGTAAATTGCTTTCATCCCTAAAATGTTTGAGTTGCAAAACATAAGCAATAGAAGGAAGGAAGTTTCTCGAAATTGGGTTGAGGCTGCAAACAGAGTAGCAAATACGAGTGGGCCAAACTAGGTCTTGTTGATTGGTTGGTGGGCTTTAAGACTTTTCGGTCAGGTCAAGCCCAACAATTTTTTGAATACTAATATGTGTGGACTACTTGTATTTGTGGGTCTATTTTGTTCAATGCGACCTCTTTTCTTGAAAATTCATTCAACATACTCGTAAAGTATATATGGTATAATTAAGCTTAAAATATACTAAAATCATAACGAAATCAAGTTTTTAATGTGAAGATTTGCTTCAAAGTGAGGTGTAGAATATATTTGGATCAGAAAGGTTGATCCTCTTTTGGTTGATTAGGTTTGGAGTTCCCACGTGAGAATGATTGTGCAGATCCTCGCTATCTACTCGCGGCTTCCTCTCATTGAGATGGTGGTTGCATCGCATCCGATCTCTTGAATATATTTTCTTCCAAGAAATCAATTATAGCATTTAGAGCTTGGATGTTGATCTTTAAATGGGATTGCATACCATTCATGTGGGGCTTCTCCTACCCTTTTCGAGCCCGTATAACCCCACATCTATGTACTATTTTGCCTCGTTACTACTATTATTTGCACTGTTTCAGACGGTGTTGGTTATTAATATGCATGTGAAGAAAGCAAGGGAATTGGAGCAGTTTGTAAGAGCATAAGGATGTGACGTCTCTCTCAAAAGAAAAATGGACGTGACAATATTCCACAAAACAGCAATGTCAAAGAAGTGACATATGTCACATCAGAGAAACGGGCGTCACGATATTCTAGAGAGCAGTAACTCCATAGAAGTGACGCCCGTCACAGAAGAGATAGGGGCGTCATACAATTCCAGAGAGGAATGACGCCAAGGAGAAATGCCCGTCTCAATTTGTGTAAAAAGGAGTGTGATGCCTGTCACAACAGAAGTGTGGCGTGCATCACATCGTGGGGCCACATGCCTGCAGAAGCTCGCCTATAAAAAGAGTAAGAATTAGGGATTGAAAAGCATCTTCCCACCTACCTGCCTCCTCTTATGTTCTAGTATTATTCCATTGATGAACCCTCAGCTTGGAGCTCATTCCTTAACCATTTTCCTCACTATAAAGTCTCAACAAGAAGATTTCACCACCACCTCCATCATTTACACCAAGAACTTTCAAGAAGAAAACCAAGTCCCAAAGGGAGAAGGAGATCGAAGACGTGAAAATTTTCCCAACCCATTTTGGGCTATGATTTTGCAACTCTTGTTTCATTTCTTGAATTTCTTTCTATTTTGGTAATTTTGAATTTGAGCACCATGATTTGGAGATAAAAACCCTAAGTCATAAGTGCTCGACTTGTATTAGTGTTATATTAATCTAAATATTTGATATTCACTCTTTATACATGATAATTTATGACTGTACTTTGTTATACTTGTTTGAATATAAACTTTGCAAAGTTATATTCATGTTTTGACTCCTAAATAACCTTGAGGGAGGCTTTTAGAAGTGGATCTAACTAGACTGAAGAGGTCGGTGCCTACCATCCACATTTTGACTTGAAAATAGTCGTTTCTAATGCATTTGAAGGTTAGTGATAATTACTAAGAGGGTCGCTAACCCTAAAATAGGCCGATGCCAATATCAAGAGTCGTAATTGGTAATTAAGACTTAGGTCATAAATTGATTGTATGATTGAGTTAATGGATTGATTTGAATTGACATTTTATCGTCAGTCTAGCACCCGTGGTTTCTAACATCTAGAACTTTCTTCCACTTTATAGTATTCTTACTCTCGTTACTCGCGCTTTCTAATATTTGTTTGTGATTGATAGTTGAGAATTGGTTTGCAACACACACACATTTCACTTCATTGTGCACTTTAAATTTCATTTTACACTTAAATCGCAAACTCTTGCGGTATCGTCCAAATTTTGATCCTCATGGGACACGACTCTCGGGTATAATTCGATACTTAAAAACTTGACGAAAAACATCTAACGTATGTCAACCATATCAAGACCTCTTCAACCTTAACAATATATGTCATTAGTCTTGATATTGGTGGCTCTGATACCAGTACAACGAACAAGAATTATAGTGATAATTTGTGAGCTTAAATCAAAACAAACAAGAGAAAATTTTATTGATTCATTCCCACATCCATGAAAGCTCTTTTCTTTTCTTCGTCGTAAGGGTTTGATCTTGGGAGAAATCAGAGAAACAGGAAGCGTACACCGCATAACTAACACTAACAATGAGAGCTTAACTAGAAACCAAACACCAGCTGATGATAAAACCAAACTCTCGGCCAACCTTTTCAGGTCGTCGGAGGCGCTTTTTGCGCTCCGGCGACCATCCTTACCTATCTCTCCTCCTCTTTCATCTCTTTTTCGCTCCCCCCCCCCCCTTCCTCTACCATGTTGTGTTGCTCTCCTTCATCATGTTTAAGCTCCACCCTTTAAACTCTCTCTGAACCATTTATCTTTCAACCCATATTTGCTTTCCTCATACAGATCTGGTGGTTCTCGGGTCGGTTTTTGGTATAGCTACTTGCGTGTGATCTTGGTGCGGTGGTGTGCGCGGTGGCTGTGGCGGGTTACGGGGTAGTCGTCGGACCGGCTGAGTTTGTTCGGTGTCGTGTGGTGGTGACAGGTTTTCTCTTGACGTTCTCACTGGAGATCTCTGTCAGTGTTGGCCGACAACGTCGATCCTTGCCCACTGAGAATTCTCCGTTGCGGTCTCATTTGAGTTCACGGCGTTTGCATGTGTGTGGTAAAGTGTAGAGGTGTTGGCCTCTCTTTATCGGTGCTTCTTCAGAGTGGGTGTGGCGGCTCGCGGGTTTTGATCCTTCAGTTCAGGTCGTTCACCGGTTCGAGTCGTCTCATTACACTCTTCAGTTAGTGTGGATGTCGCCTCGTGTGCCGCTCCTCACGCATCCGTCGCGTTTTCAATGATGGGACTTTTTTGCATGGGTCGTTCGGTCTTCCCGAGATCGCTTTTCCTATTCCCAATGTTTGCGCTCAACCTATTTCAACTTCCCCACAAATCTGCAAGCCAAGCCCAATCTTGTTTTCAAGTTGACCTCCATCCAATTATCAAGCCCAAGTTCATTAGTGGGAAAGAATCAGCAGAAAACCATGGCTATAAATAGGTACCAAGGGACCAATCTCAGCCACACGATTATATCAGCAACGGTGAAGATGGACGCGGTGGCATGAGGTGTAAATAAGTCGAAGTTGGAATTTCTTTTTGTCATTTCGCATTTTCGCCAACATGTGCAGGGGTATGATCGTCATTTCAATTAGTTTTCTGTTCTGTGCTGAGTCGAGTTGCGAGAGGTGGTGATTTGCGATCGATCGATCGATCAAGTGATTTTGCGATTTTGGGAACGCGAATTGCCATAGGAGGTGATTTTTGGAAGTCGATTTGCGAGTGATTTGCGATTTGGGGAAGGCGATTTGCATTAGTAGTCGATTTCGAGCTTTGCGAGAGGTTGCGATTTCTGGAAACCTAGATCTCTGTATCGTGCCGTTGATTCTGTTGCAGTGATGGCCAAATTATCGGAGAAGAGGAAGTTGAAGGAGGCTCGTAGCATTGAGAAGAAGACAAGTAATTATTGCTTAATTTGCTTGGAGTTTATTTATCTGAACTGTCTTTATATTGTGTAAATCGGTCGCTGTAAACTTGTTTTTTTGTATATAAACATGAAATGTGTTTACAAGAAAAGCTGTTTCAGTGTCATTATGCCTTAGTTTTATAGGTTTTTGCAGTATATGAAAGCCTTTCATATGTTTGGAACTCTCTTAATTTGTGTAAATCGGTCGCTGTGAGCTGTTTTTTGTATATAAACATGAAATGTGTATGCAGAAAAAGCTGTTTCAGTGTCATTATGGCTTGGTTTTATAGGTTTTTACGTTATATGATAGCCTTTCATATTTGTGGAACTTCCTATAGGTTTTTACGTTATATGAAAGCCTTTCATATGTTTGAAATTTGTGTGTGTATGTCCATGTTAAACACTTGTTAAGGTATAATGAAATGACTTTCATATTTTTTAATGATATTTTGTGTAGGTGAAGTTGATTCTGATGACAACCAAACTATTGATTTTGTTATGAAGAAGAGGAGAAATGTTGGAGCATATGTTTGTTTACCTTTTCCGATTTCTACAGAAGAATGTAATGTGGATGACTTACCCCTCAAAGAGACAACAAACAAGTGCATGACAAAGAAGTTTAGAACAGAGAAGCCTATTTTGAAACCCAAACTGATTATGGAGAAGTTTCGTGCTATAAAAGAAAAACCAATTGTTGAGTGTATAGACACTCGTTCGTCTCCAAGAGGTCTTTTCTGCAGCATGAAAGTTTTTAGTGATAAGCAGAGGAGTGATATTAAGGAGATGGGTTTTGAAGGGATTTTAAACCTTGGATTAAGTCGTACTCAAGGTGCTCTTGGGTACTGGATTGTGGAGAATCTGAATCCTCAGTTTGCAACAATTAAACTGAATGGTGACCGTGATTTAATGATTGAAGAAGAAGATATTCAGTGTACCCTTGGTATACCTCGTGGTCATCGCCCTATTTTGGGTCATGAGGAAAGCGATGCTCTTCAGTTGTGGAGGTCACAGTTCAGCAGAACTGGTGAAAAAATCCATAGTTCATATGTATATGATGCCACGGAAAGGCAGAAGGAAGGGGGTATTTTGTTTAAGCAGAACTTTCTCGTCATGTTTTGCACAAGTTTTATAGATTTTGGATCAAGTAGTTACCCCAATCTGTCATACTTGGGAGCTATAGCAGATGTTGAAATTGTTAAGGACTTCAATTGGTGTTCTCCTATATTAGAAAGTTTGAGAAGAAACAGCTATATTTGGAACTCTCAAATAAACAATGTTAAACGCAGATACTATGGTCCACTTATATTTTTGACGGTAAGTCTGTCTTTTTTGTTTTGAACAGTTTCTGTGTATCTGAAAGGCTTTCATATTTTTAAAATGAATTTGCTTGACATGGTATTATTTGTTTTGTCTCAGCTTTTTTACTTGGATCGAGTTGATTTTGAGGGAAATGTGTGTGTAAAACGTATATTTCCAACCATTACTGGATGGACTGACGAGGTTGCAAAGAAACGTGTGAAAGAGGAGCTGAAACAGGGGAGATTTGGAAAGGGTTCTTTGATATTGGATAGGGTTCAGATCCCAATGGACATTCATAATTCAGAAGCCAAAGATGCTGCCATTAACGTAAGGATTTTGTTTTGTTTAAATTTCATATCCTTTATTGTTTTAGAAGATTTGTTTGAATATTTTTTTTTCATCTGCTTCAGTTTTTGTGTTAAAGGTCTTCATATTTTTAAATATGTCTGACTTGTGAGAGTGATTTTGTAATGAATTGATATAGCGATGCAAGGTCTTCAATTGTTTGTTTTCCTGTTTTCTGATAGCCTTTCATAATTAGGCTTCACTTTTTTATTACTGTGTTGGATTTCAGTTATATGAAAGGTGTTCATATTATGTTTTGATACATGTTTTTGTTGAGTTTCATTCTGTTTTCCATGCTCTCATATTTATTCATTTATGTATTCAGAATCTGATTGAAGACATCATATGTGTGAGGAAAGAAATTGAGGAACATGTTCAAAAGCTTGTTGGACTGTTGTCCCGGGTTGATGTTTCGTTTTGTGGGCATAAATCATCACATCACGAGAACAGACATGCAGAGGATAAAAGTCACAAGGACAGATGTGATGAAGGGTTTTATAATGATGCTTATTTGAAGACACCCTCTGTTATTTCTGCATTGGCTGTTGCAAAAGAGACTCTTTCCTGTAATAGGAAGAAGAAGAGTTCTCCAAATTTTTCCTTGGGGGTTTTTGATTCGGAGGAAATATGTACTCCTCTGGAAACACCCCATGATGTCTTGAACGCCATAAGGAATTATATGGGGATGTCACCAAAGGAATATCTCGAAGCATTGATTGCCGCGCAAGAGTGTTTTGGAGATGATAATTTGGAAAATGGAGTACCTGGAATTGATCTACATCATTCACAATCCAAAGACACTGCAATGAATGTAAGGATTTTTATTTCAGTTTTGTAGTAAATATCATGCTCTTCTTTCTATAGTTTTTCTAGTTTTCTGTTAGCCTTTCATATTTAGGCTTCACTTTTTTAATACTATCTGTTGGATTTCAATTATATGAAAGGTTTTCATATTATGTTTTGATAAGTGTTTCTGTTGAGTTTCATTCTGTTTTTCATGCTCTTATTTGTTTATAATCTTAGGTGTGCTTGGTAGAACCCGTTAAAACCTACTTCTCCATTTTTCTATAGGTTTTCCAGTTTTCTGATAGGCTTTCATATTTAAGCTTCATTTTTTTATTACTGTGTTGGATTTCAGTTATATGAAAGTTGTTCATATTATGTTTTGATACATGTTTCTGTTGAGTTTCATTCTGTTTTCCATCCTCTCATATTTATTCATTTATGTATTCAGAATCTGATTGAAGACATCATATGTGAGGAAAAAAATTGAGGAACATGTTCAAAAGCTTGTTGGACTGTTGTCCTGGGTTGATGTTTCGTTTTGTGGGCATAAATCACCACATCACGAGAACAGACCTGCAGAGGAAAAAAGTCACAAGGACATATGTGATGAAGGGTTTTATAATGATGCTTATTTGAAGACACCCTCTGTTATTTCTGCATTGGCTGTTGCAAAAGAGACTCTGTCCTGTAATAGGAAGAAGAAGAGTTCTTCAAATTTTTCCTTGGGGGTTTTTGATGCGGAGGAAATATGTACTCCTCTGGAAACACCCCATGATGTCTTGAACGCCATAAGGAAATATATGGGGATGTCACCAAAGGAATATCTCAAAGCATTGATTGCCGCGCAAGAGTGTTTTGAAGATTATAGTTTTCAAAATGGAGTACCTGGAGATACTATCGTTAATTTTTTAGGATTGGAAACTACTGTGAGGGAGTTGGAGTGTGGTATAGAAATGCGCAGTGTAACTAATTCTGATTCAGATGTTGTGCAGAAGGATTGTTCTAAATTAGAAGATGTGGCATCTGAGGTTGTGCTGTCAAAGTTTTGTAATCAAAGAACAAACTTCCAGTCTGATTTGAGTCCTTGTGAACAGAGGTTGTATTCATGGGTTATGGAAATTGTGGATGAAACTGAGTTTTTGAAGGAAGAGATCTCAGGATGTTCTCTCTACTGTGAGGATTTCCAATCCCTCAATTTCAATATGTGGGTTCATATTGCTGTAATAGATGCTTGGTCTTCGTACCTGAACGAACAAGAAAGATACAGGGATAATGCTGCACCATCTCGTTTGTTTTTATACTGTAGTATGTCGGTAGGTGACTTATATTAACAATCCATGAAGTAATTTATGATTTGTTATAATAAGTTTTATGTTTTAAGTAATGTTATTTGTTTTGCAGGATCCACTTGTTCGGGCAAGAAAGTTAACAACTACTTTAAGAAAAGAATGGATAGATGCTGCACAGAAGCAATTGAAAGATTTATTTCTCCGAATTGATCAAATTGATTTGGTACTTGAACTGTCCTTTTTCCACTAAATTTTGTATCTTGTTGTCAATTATATGAAAGGCTTACAGATTTAACTTTTATAGGTATTTGTACCAATTTGGCAGTACAACCACTATTATTTAACCTGTTTCAATACTAAAAAGTTCACCTTTGAGGTTCTGGACAATCGCCAATTGCCTTTGGATCACTATAAAAACGTTCCCAACTTTGTGGTGTGTATATTAATTGATGAATTTTATTTCAGTTTGTGTGTATTAGATGTTGTCATGATTTATAACTAATTTGTTGTATGACAGCATGAGTGTTTCTGTGAATTGATGTCCAAGTACAACAAGACCATTGCTGCAGAAATGCGGCTAGTTGATTATGATCTTATAGAACTGCCATGGGCTTCAATATCAAATAGTAATGACTGTGGAATTTACACTATGTGACATGAAGAAAACTATATGGGTTGTAGTCATTGGAAAGCGTTTTTGGAGAAAGATAATGTAAGTATATGTGAATTTTGGATTATGCTGTATGACTATTAGTATTTGTATGATATATGAATAACTTACAACATTTTGTGTTGTGTTTCTGTAGATTGATCAATTAGAACGGCTTCGAGTTCGTTTTCTTTTCCAATTACTCACTTGGAAGAAGAATATAATGTGGCCGGAGATATATCAAAAATATCAAACTTCTTCAAAAGTTAGGGGAAGTCAGTTCAAGATAGTTGAGGATATGAGGAAATAGATTGTACAGTTTTGAGTTGTAATTGAGAATTGAATGACCTTCATATTTGACAAATTTTATGTCATATGAATGACCTTCAGATTTTGAGAATGTGTTACAGAAATCCTCTTGCAGTCAGTAATTTGTTTATATGAAAGACCTACAGATTTTATATCAAAGGCCTTTCTTTTCTGATTTTTTGATGGATACCTTGAGTTTCCTAAAATGTGAAAGGCTTTCATATGTTTCCTAAATTTGTAATATGTGAAAGGCTTTCAGAAATCATGTTGCAGTCAGTAATTTGTTTATTTGAAAGGCCTACAGATTTTATATCAAAGGCCTTTCTTTTCTGATTTTTTGATGGATACCTTGAGTTTCATAAAATGTATCACAGAAAACCTGAAGCAATGTTTAGAACGAGTAGAATGTGAAAGGCTTTCATATGTTTCCTAAATTTGTAATATGTGAAAGGCTTTCAGAAATCATGTTGCAGTCAGTAATTTGTTTATTTGAAAGGCCTACAGATTTTATATCAAAGGCCTTTCTTGTCTGATTTTTTGATGGATACCTTGAGTTTCATATAATGTATCACAGAAAACGTGAAGCAATGTTTTGAACGAGTAGAATGTGAAAGGCTTTCATATGTTTCCTAAATTTGTAATATGTGAAAGGCTTTCAGAAATCATGTTGCAGTCAGTAATTTGTTTATATGAAAGGCCTACAGATTTTATATCAAAGGCCTTTCTTGTTTGATTTTTTGATGGATACCTTGAGTTTCATATAATGTATTACAGAAAACCTGAAGCAATGTTTTTAACGAGTAGAATATGAAAGGCTTTCATATGTTTCCTAAATTTGTAATATGTGAAAGGCGTTCATATTTTGTGAACGAGTAGCCAGTGGCATTGTTTTGTAATATTCTCCAACTTTTGGGGCTATTAACTTTTTTTATCGTTGTTTTGGAAATGAGTTAGGTATTCGAGTTGTGCATATTGGCGGTCACTGTGATCTCTTAGTTGCGATTCCTGGAAACGACATTCAGAGCAAATTCAAACCTAATAATTTATCAGAGAATGAAGAATCGTGGAGGCGCTGATAATCTTAGAAAGATTTCCGACAATATGTTGGAAGTGCGCCGAAAGAGGAAAGCCGGTAAGCATTGACAGCTAATAAATCAATTTCAGTGAACCCTAGCTCGTGATTTTGTAGGATTTGTGATTTTTAGTCTATTTCGAGCTTTATAGATATATTTATCGATGTAATTTTAACCAGTACATTTGCATGTCATTGTTCGATTGAACAAGTTGTAGCTCGTTTTGATGAATTTACTTGATTCTGTGTATAGATTCAAGGCCAGTTGTGACTGAAGGATCGTCTGATTCTGACGACAATCTGGTAATCAGTGCAGTAATTAAAAAGGCAAGAATACAAAACATTGATGAACAGATTGAGAAGGGGGAAGGTAGTAGTGCCACTGCTGGTACTATTGTTACTGTACCTGATATTGTGGAACCAGAGGAGATGGTAGATATTGTTGATGACAGGCAAAACAGAAGTCTTGGTAGAGCCAAACAGATTAAGAAGAAGAATGTAAAGAAAGGGAAGGACAAAATCCCTCAACCGCATTTCGACAGACTCGACGCACGGTCATCCCCGGATAAGTTACATTATGCTATTTCAGTATTTAGTGAGAAGCAGAAGCAAGATGTGATTGATATGGGGTTTGGGGGTATACTTGAACTAGGGTTGGATCGGACTTTTGGCCCACTTGGATATTGGCTGGTTAATAATTACGATTCAAAACTGGAGGCGATTATTTTTGAAGATGGCAGAAAACTTGCAATAACAGAGAAAGATGTGGTTTCTACCTTGGGTATACCACGTGGTGAAGAAAAAATTCTCATGCTACAGAATGACCAAACAACTGATTCACTTATGGAATGGAGGGCTCAATTTTTGACGCATAAAGCTTCTATAACTCCAACTAAAGTTTTTCAACAAATGGAGACCCAGACGGGTGGCGGGAAGTTATTCAAGCAGAATTTCTTGGTTGCCTTCTGTAGCTACATGATTGATTTTCATCCAAGTAGCTACATCAACCAATTATATTTTGAAGCAATAGCCGATGTTGAGCGCGTCAAAAAATTCAATTGGTGTGCTGCCGTGATAGAGAGTTTGAATAGAAACAAGGAAGATTGGGTTGCCCGGGCCACAAACAAGGGTAGTTGGTATTATGGTCCAATCAATTTCTTGACGGTATGATATTTCAGATTCATTTGAATGTTTGGTTTTTTCAGAATATTATGAATATTGAAATGTAGTTCTGGTTTTTATATACTTCTGTTTATTTTTTGTCAGCTTGTTTATCTCGATCGAGTCTATTCTGAGAACTATCAAGTCCCTCGTGTATTGCCAAGCATCACCGGATGGGAAACTAAAATTGCCAAGAAAAGACTCAAGACAGAAGCTGAAAGTGGAGGATTTGGAAAGGGCACTATTTTGCCTAGACTTGGTATGGACAAACTTGTTGAGGTTGTAGATGTTTCGCAAGAGAAGGTATTGACTGATTTTTTGGTGTATGTGAATGGTTTGTTTTCCAAAGTGTTGACATGTTCTTTAGTTATATGAAAGCCTGTCAAACTATGTAATGTTGTCCTTTACTGGTTTGATAAGTTTGGTATTATATGAATGTCTTTCAGATTTTATAAATTTGTCTGATTCATGTGAGAATTTGTTAATTGATACATTGTTTTGATTTGTTTCAATTGAACTATTGTTCTGCTTATCTTCTTGACTCTAACTGATATCTGCATTCAGGATGTCATAAGAGAAATGGAAGTAGTGAATCAGAAGATGATCCAAATCATGTCAGAAGCCAGATGTGTAATGGTTCAAGGATGGGCTCATTTTAATGATTATAATTGGTTGGAGGGCATTGTGCAAACTAAGAAGAAAGATGGTTCTGTTGATGTTGTTGTTGAAGATGCAGTTCAGCAAGCTTGTCATGTACTATTTTCTTCTCTGAAAGAAGGTACTCATCATTCTCTAATTTCAATTGCTGACCAAACTGATGGGGGCAATAGAACAGAATGTTCATAAGTGTTTCAGATTTTGAAGAAAACGTGGACATCGATGCAGTAATTGGTAGTGTTGTGAAGGATATTCAAACAACAGAGAACTTAAATGTTTTCGATTCCTATAAGAGAAGAAGAATCATTGTCGGTTCACAAGAAACATCAGAAGCTTTTAACGATGAATATAATGACATTGACGCTGACCACTTTGATACACCTGATGGCCCATCTTTTAGTCTTGGAATCACACAGGATGAAAATGAGCAAGATGCTGCGATTGGACTGAACGAGCTTAATTCCGGAGCTAACATATCTACACCAATTGAGAAATTATGCTCTGCATTAGGTGAGGACCTTATACTCGAAGAAGAAGATGATAATGGACATAAATCACATGACAGTGAGTCTACTTCATCAGACGAATGTGCTGCCTCATACCCGAAGAACGTTAGCAGTGAACAACCAATGCTAGGGAAGAGAGTTGCATCTAAAACATTAGCAGTGAACCTTATTTGTTTTCTTTTGCAGCAAAATATTTTTGAAGATTCATGGGATCCTGAATTGGCTCTAAGACGTGCAAATGCGTTCTTTAATTTGAAAGAAATAGCAATGAGAACTTCTGTGGTCAGTATCAAACTCTCTAATGTATATGTTTTTAATGATAATTATTTTGAGATCACCCTGCACAGTTTTTATCTACTTCTGATGTTTGTATGTTTTTGTACTTTGTTTCATATAGATTATGGTTCATGTGTATAATAATAACCATGTGTGGTTGTTATGCTTTGAAGTGAAGAAATGTGTCATATGCATAATTGATAACATGTTTTCAGAAGCGAGTGATATTGAACGATACAAGAAAACACCTTTAAGAATGGTAAACACATAGACAATTTATTTCTTTTTCACTTTAATTTGTTTTATAACTAATTCTTTTTTTATTACATCCTGCAGTGCAAAGTTATTTTGGAATATTTGAAGACGATTAGTATAAAATTGGCTCAAACTTTTGAAAATATACAGCCAACATTATTGAACATCCCTTGTGCGTTCTCAGAAAATTTTGACAATTCTGCAATATTCGCAATGTGGGTGATGGAGAACTACATGGACAATTTAGAGTGGAAAGCATCATTGGCTACAAACAAATTGGATGTATGTCTATTTATCAATTTATTTGCACATATACACATTAAAATGGTCAAATGACAGTGGAAAACTATTGCTGATGATATGTATTTATTTTTTGACAGCACGAAGCTCAGCTTAATATTCTCTGTGTGCGCTTTTCCTTCAAGCTGTTGACTTGGGAGCATAATGTTGAACGCATAAAAATTTTAGAAGAAGTTGAAAGCTTTTACAAAAGAATGGGCAAAACATTTAAAATCCCCAAAAAGTATTTACAGTTAGATAAAATTTATTTACCTACAAGTGTTTGTCGATGAATACAATGCCACGCAAATATTGTAATTTTTCTATTATGTCATTTCTATGATATGTAATTGTTATGGCATGAAACATGTTGTGATGATAAGCTGATGAACTCATTTTTTTCGAGTGTGTTTCAGAAATATTGTTCAAATGTAAATATCCACTGTTTTGTTCTACTTCTAGTTAATGCAAGGCCTTCAGGTTTTGAATAGATCTGTTCACATGACTCTATTTTGGCATATGAAAGGCCTTCACATTTTCAACACAACGGGTCCCTTATTTTTCTAGTCGACTTGGATCTGAAAGGTATTCAGGTTTTGAATAGATCTATTCACATGACTCTATTTTGGCATATGAAAGGCCTTCAGATTTTCAACACACCGGGTCTCTTATTTGTCTGGTCGACTTGGATCTGAAAGGCCTTCAGGTTTTGAATAGATCTGTTCACATGACTCTATTTTGGTATATGAAAGGCCTTCAGATTTTCAACACACCGGGTCCCTTATTTGTCTAGTCGACTTGGATCTGAAAGGCCTTCAGGTTTTGAGCAGATCTATTTACATGACACTTTTTTGGCATATGAAAGGCCTTCACATTTTCAACACAACGGGTCTCTTATTTTTCTGGTCGACTTGGATCTGAAAGGCCTTCAGGTTTTGAATAGATCTGTTCACATGACTCTATTTTGGCATATGAAAGGCCTTCAGATTTTCAACACACCGGGTCCCTTATTTGTCTGGTCGACTTTGATCTGAAAGGCCTTCTGGTTTTGAGCAGATCTGGTCACATGACACTCTTTTGGCATATGAAAGGCCTTCAGATTTTCAACACACCGGGTCCCTTATTTGTCTGGTCGACTTGGATCTGAAAGACCTTCAGGTTTTGAGCAGATCTGGTCACATGAATCTTTTGGCATATGAAAGGCCTTCACATTTTCAACACAACGGGTCTCTTATTTTTCTGGTCGACTTGGATCTGAAAGGCCTTCAGGTTTTGAATAGATCTGTTCACATGACTCTATTTTGGCATATGAAAGGCCTTCAGATTTTCAACACACCGGGTCCCTTATTTGTCTGGTCGACTTGGATCTGAAAGGCATTCAGGTTTTGAAAAGATCTGTTCACATGACTCTATTTTGGTATATGAAAGGCCTTCAGATTTTCAACACACCGGGTCCCTTATTTTTCTAGTCGACTTGGATCTGAAAGGCCTTCAGGTTTTGAATAGATCTGTTCACATGACTCTATTTTGGCATATGAAAGGCCTTCAGATTTTCAACACACCGGGTCTCTTATTTGTCTGGTCGACTTGGATCTGAAAGGCCTTCAGGTTTTGAGCAGATCTGGTCACATGACACTCTTTTGGCATATGAAAGGCCTTCAGATTTTCAACACACCAGGTCCCTTATTTGTCTGGTCGACTTGGATCTGAAAGACCTTCAGGTTTTGAGCAGATCTGGTCACACTACACTCTTTTGGCATATGAAAGGCCTTCAGATTTTCAACACACCGGGTCCCTTATTTGTCTGGTCGACTTGGATCTGAAAGGCCGTCAGGTTTTGAGCAGATCTGGTCACATGACACTCTTTTGGCATATGAAAAGCTTTCACATTTTCAACACAACGGGTCTCTTATTTTTCTGGTCGACTTGGATCCAAAAGGCCTTCAGGTTTTGAATAGATCTGTTCACATGACTCTATTTTGGCATATGAAAGGCCTTCAGAGTTTCAACACAACGGGTCCCTTATTTGTCTGGTCGACTTGGATCTCAAAAGGCATTCAGGTTTTGAATAGATCTGTTCACATGACTCTATTTTGGTATATGAAAGGCCTTCAGATTTTCAACACACCAGGTCCCTTATTTGTCTGGTCGACTTGGATCTGAAAGGTATTCAGGTTTTGAAAAAATCTGGTCACATGACACTCTTTTGGTATATGAAAGGCCTTCAGATTTTCAACACACCGGATCCCTTATTTGTCTGGTCGACTTGGATCTGAAAGGCCTTCAGGTTTTGAAAAGATCTGGTCACATGACACTCTTTTGGCATATGAAAGGCCTTCAGATTTTGAACAAATATGTTCAAAGGTTGATCAGAAAACATATAATATTTTGCACCGGGCCAACTTGTAAATATAATATGCTTTGAAAGTAATAGACATCAAGCTCTTCATTTTCTTATATTGTAAATTTGTAATAATATAACAATTGGACATAATTCTGTTGCTCATACTGAATACCAATAACATCTCTAGTATCTAAAGTGTGAAACAGTTTATTACTTAAACTCCTAATTAAATGTTTGTTGCAGCATTTGCCTTCTGCTCATCCCTCTTACGTTTGCCACAGGTTGTTGAATTGTGTTCTCCAACTTCCTTACAATATCCACATCTCCGGTGGTTGTCTTTTTTCTTCATTGCCTTTGTTATTGCCTTCTCTCTTTCACTCATTTCCCGTACAACATGTCCTCTATTCTTGCAAACATTTGGAATATGTACTTTCACCACTGGTAGTTTAGGAATACCTGATATTTCTTCTATTGAAATTCTTGTAGAATTGGATGAAGATGCTGAACTTGTACTTGCAACGTTCTGATGGCTTTTTATTGCTTGTAGAATTGATTCCCGTTGTGTGTATGTTGTTGTTGGGTTTCCTAATACTGTGCGAAGAGCTGTCCAGATCTCAATATTGATAATGCTTTCATTTTTGTTTGTGTGCTTCGAGACACCACCATATTCTCCCAATGCTAGTGATTCTGGTGTCTCCCTACACCAACGCTCAAATATTAACGAACGTGGGATCTCCTTTACATTTGCAGAATTAAGAGCTGCAAATATATGTGGACAAATTAGTCCCCATCCTTCAAACTTTTTGCAAGTGCACAGGCAATGATTGGTCTCCAAATCCATGCTCACCTCATACTCTGACTTGTCTACAAGTTCGCCAAAAACTATGTATACATTGCAATGTTTTCTCTTGATAATATCCTTCATTCCGTAACCAAAAATGTCTTCCATTATATATTCTTCTACCTTATAGAAAATGGTTCGGCTGAAAACATTCCAAGCATGTGTCTCCAAAAGACAAAATGCATTCTCACTCGGACGTGCATTTGCTGCATACTGTGTGTCTGTCTTCATATGTCCACTTCTCTGTTTCTTGACAACAGTATTGTATTCTCCAATGAACTGAAACAGACTCAAAACTTTGTGTCTGTCACATCCAAATGTACTGTTCTCGCTTTCAGAACGTGAAGTAGTACGCATTAACATCCCCATCGGCCAATCTCTAAAATATGCTGGTATCCACAATCTACGCAAATCAAACAAGCTTTCAAGATGTTTTACAGTTTTGGCAGAACACTCTTCTATTAGTGATTTCCAGCAGGCGTCAAACTCTTCCGTATTTATTTTACTCGACCACACAATGGAGCGGAGTTTTCTCAGAAATTCTGCTGAATTTGCCATACATCGTTGAACCTGTATTAACAAGATAATATTATCTTCAAATTTTTCTAAGAGTGAAAATTGTATACAGAAACATAGACTATGAACATAAT
The DNA here is from genome assembly GCA_963920655.1 of Geranium rotundifolium. Taxonomy (NCBI): domain Eukaryota; kingdom Viridiplantae; phylum Streptophyta; class Magnoliopsida; order Geraniales; family Geraniaceae; genus Geranium; species Geranium rotundifolium. The sequence continues at coordinate 12,257,524 of OY987313.1, forward strand.
TTAAAAAATTATTTCCTTCATACTTACATTTTGTGTTACCCTTTGCATGATATGCCACATGCACAATCTGTGCCTTGAGTCGGGGAACACTTGGGTGAGTGCATTCTTTATTGCTGAAGCTTGGTCTGTGATAATGCACAATGGTTGTTTACCTTTAACTGCTTTCTTGAAACAGTTGAATAACCATACAAATGAAGGAATATCTTCGTGGGTTAGGAACCCGGCACCAAATGTTATGCTCATCTCATGGTTGTCTATTCCCGTGAATGGACAGAAGACCAGTGAATACCTTGATAAAAAGAATCAGAATCTGAATCACACCAATCACACATATTTGGCAAATTGTTGAAAGCCTTTCATATAACTGAAAACCAACAAACAAGTGAAACAATAGAAATATTTTCAAAATTTGAGGACCTTTCAGATATTTTCTTGAGAATGAAGCGTATAAATTTTAAATCGATTCTGATCAAGGTACTGACAAATGAAGCATATTTTGAAAATGTGAAGACCTTTCACACAAGTAAAATTCAAAAAAAAAATGGAGAGACATAGATGTGAGCATATAGACTCACCGGTTTGTCGAATAAGTAGAATTAAATGATACACAATCACCATATCGTTGATAGTTTCTCTTCGAGACTCCATCTATCCAGAACAGCCGCGTAAGTCGATTGTTCTCATCTTGGTCAAATTCAAAATAAAAGTCATTGTCAATTTCTTTCTCCTTGTAAAAGTCATTGATGACCATCGGGACATCACTCCCATTAACATACACCTTCAGTTCTCGCTGGAAATTGAGGAAGTCCCTAACAGTGGCACCCACATACTCTGATCCACCTACCATGTTGGTAAACACAGAGTGTGCTTTTGTTGGTCCAACTGTTGCTTTACCACAAAAGAGAACAAATTTCTTGTGCTCTTTTGTCATATTTCTGTTCGATCGCAAATACTCATAGTGGACTTGTGAGTAGAGTGGATGATTATGATCTTCGTTGAATTTCGAAACTACATAATGCTTGCTGCTTGTTAATTTGAAAACTATGACAGCCTTGCATCCGGTTCTTGTTGTGACACACCTGCGTTTCTGTTTTCCAACGTGCTCTTCATCCCGTTGATAATCTTTTTGAATAATATCTCCTTCTTTAGCACAGAAGACATACTTGAGCGAAATTCCATTACGAGATTTTTTTTTTGTGCCCCGACGTGAAACAAAACCACAAGCTCTTGCATATTGTTCATAGAAATGAATTCCCGATTCCAACTCCGGGAATACCATATCCTTTGCAGGTTTAAGAGAGTTTTGAAAAACCGGTCGATAAGTTTTAGAGTCTCCATGCAACCAATCTGTCTTGTATGCATTATTGTCATCCAACTCTGAAAAATGATCAAGTTAGAAGTATATTTTAGGAATCGGATACAAGTAAACAATAAAAACTAATTCCAACACCTACATTTTAAATCTGAATGTCTCTCATACACATGCAAACATGTTAAATAAATCTGAAGACCTTTCATACAAGCAGAACCACTTGCAACAAATATGATATTCACCACAGAGGCAAACATATACACAAATCTGAAGACCTTTCATATTATTCAAAACATGATCTCATAAATCTGAATGCCTCTCATACAGATGCAAACATGTTAAATAAATCTGAAAACCTTTCATACAAGCAGAACCACTTGCAACAAATATGATATTCACCACAGAGGCAAACATACACACAAATCTGAAGACCTTTCATATTATTCAAAACATGATCTCATAAATCTAAATGCCTCTCATACAGATGCAAACATGTTAAATAAATCTGAAGACCTTTCATACAAGCAGAACCACTTGCAACAAATATGTTATTCACCACAGAGGCAAACATACACACAAATCTGAAGACCTTTCATATTATTCAAAACATGATCTCATAAATCTGAATGCCTCTCATACAGATGCAAACATGTTAAATAAATCTGAAAACCTTTCATACAAGCAGAACCACTTGCAACAAATATGATATTCACCACAGAGGCAAACATACACACAAATTTGAAGACCTTTCATATTATTCAAAACATGATCTCATAAATTTGAATGGCTCTCATACAGATGCAAACATGTTAAATAAATCTGAAGACCTTTCATACAAGCAGAACCACTTGCAACAAATATGTTATTCACCACAGAGGCAAACATACACACAAATCTGAAGACCTTTCATATTATTAGGAATGTCTGAGATGTTGATCAAAAATCATTGATCAAAATTTCAAATTACTCAAGTTATATGTCTGAGATGTTGATCTCACCGTTTTGATCGAAGATTATTTCCGGATTCAAGCTTGATGATGCTGCTTGACTTTGATTCGTAATCGTTTCCGGTATTTGATCTCTGAGACCTGAAATACTTCGATTGATGATTGTTGACAGATTACTTTCACTAGTCGTTTGTGGAGATGAACTTGACATGATGGAGAAGATTGATTTGATTGTTGTTGATCAGCTCGATCTCTGTCAATGTATACCTATAACGAACAGCTCGAGCTCAACTGAGTGATTTTGATTTCAATAATTTAAACGTTGACCTGGACGGTATTTATATTTACATATGATTTAATCATGGCCACACGATCAAGATAGATCGAACGGTTTACATATAAGGTTTAATCATGTCCACACGATTTAGCGGTGGCACGAACTGTAATTATGTCTATTTGACATGGTTTTAAAGTAATTCTAAAATTTTTTCAATATTGGTTCTAAAAGGCTTTCAAGTCCTTTTTCCCCAAATCAGCTTCCCTCTCGCTTTTGATCTCATTCTCTTTTCTCTCTGACTATCAACAACCCTAAATTGAAAACCAGTCAGCTAACCAGAATGACGAATCAAGGATCATCAACAATCGGCCAAAGAAAGTGTGATATGTCGATGAACATTCCAAAGAAGAGGAAATCAGGTAAAAATTGAAGTTGTTTTCAGTTCCTAAACCCTAGTTGATCGTCCTGTGCATTTAGTGTAATGTAGTTCATTTAGCTGCAATTAAACAAGTTTGTGTGCACTATGACTTGTTTTAGATATTATTTAAGCCTTCGTTTAGGTGTTATCTATTTCGAATTTTAGGTTTAACTTTCTGGTTTAGTTTGAACCAACAGACCTCCGTTTCATGACTTTTTTGCCTGATTTCCTTTAATGTTTAACTTGATCTTTCAATTGCTTGAGTTTTTTCTCAACTATGAAAGTCATTCACATTTTTGTTTGAGGTTTCCTGTTTTATGAAAGACATTCAGATTTTTGTTTGAGGTTTCCTGTTTTATGAAAGCCATTCAGATTTTTGTTTGAAGTTTCCTGTTTTATGAAAGCCATTCAGATTTTTGTTTGAGGTTTCCTGTTTTACGAAATGCATTCAAAATCTTGTCTCAAGTATGTTTTTTTGGTTTCTTGTGCAGATGAAGTTGATACAAGAAAAAGTGTACTAGATGAATCTTCAGATTCTGATGACCAACTAGTAATCAGTGAAGTAGCCAAGAAGGAAAAACTTCATAAAGTTGCGGAACAGATAAGATGTACAAGTGCAGATGATTTAACTCTAGCTACTGTAATAGAGGCTGTTGATCCAGAGGACATGGAAGTTCATGATAGCCAGAAGAGAAGTGGTTGTAAGACCAAAAAAACTAGAAGAAAAAATGTCAAGCAAGTGCAGAACAAAATACCTGAAGTACACTTCAAAAGGATTGATACTCGATCATCCCCAATTCAGTTATACACTGCTATTAGAGGTTTCAGTGAGGAGCAGAAGCAGGCTGTCATAGATATTGGGTTTGGGGACATACTGAAACTTGGCTTGGATCGTACATATGGTCAGCTTGGATATTGGATTGTGGACAGTTACAATCCAAATTTAGGTTGCATTATGTTCAAAGATGGCCGGAAACTGCCAATAACCGAGGAAGATGTTGCCCTCACCCTTGGTATACCACGTGGGGAACGAAAGATCCTTATCATACCTGCTGGCGGAGCAACTCCTTCTCTTTTGAAATGGAGGAAACAATTTATGACAAGTAATGGGGAGATAACACCAAGTTTACTAATCGAAAGCACTTCATTTCTTGACGGTGTGTTATTTTAACTTTAGAAAGCACTTCATTTCCATGTTTAATAATATATGACATTCATGTGTAACCATTCTTATGTGTTTTTTTGTTTGTTTGTTTCTTAGTTGTTTTATCTCGATCGAGTCTCGTGTGAGGGAATTGATGTGCCACGTGTATTTCCAAGCATTATTGGTTGGACCAAAGAAAAGATGAAGCAAAGACTGAAAAAAGAAATCGAAGATGGAGGATTTGGCAATGGTGAAATTCTGCCAAGATTTATTACAGATGCAATTGGTGCGGGTTCAACTGACCCTGAAGGAGAGGTATTAAATTTTTTCCATGTTTATATTTTTATAAAAACTATTGCAGATTTTGTTGATTTTGATTCCTTGGAATTTTTGTTTGAATATATAATTTCCTTTGCATTCAGAACATAACCAAACAAATGGAACAAGTCAAAGAACACATGATTCAAATCATGGCAGAAGCGAAATCTGTTTTGTTCCATGGACAGGAAGTTTTCAATGACTTTTCATGGTTAGACCAAGTTTTGAAAAGTAATAAGGAGGATGCTTCAGTGGACAATGTTATTGAAGATGCAGTCCAACAAGCATGTCAAGTTCTAGTCTCTTCTTTAAAAGAAGAGACTTCAAATGATAGGCCATTACATTTAATGAAGAGCAGTAACGAAAAAGATGACGTTGTGATTGCAGACAATATAGAAATTACAATTAAGAAGAAGACTCCAACTATAACATATTTTCGTCGAAGGAAAGGAGTTAAGAAAAATATTGGAGAAGAACAAGAAGCTGTAATCATTGAAACGTTAGAGATTCAACAACAAATTGATGAGCATGCACAAGAAGATGAAAATGTTGTACAACAAGGAGAAGAACATGAAGAGATTCAGCGGTTAAATAATGACACTGGAAATGTGGAAGAGAAGGAAGGAGAAGAAGAAGCACCAGAAATTCCTTCACATCATCAAATAATAGTATCTGCTGGTGCTTCTGACACTGAAAATGTGGAAGAAAAAGAAGCAGAAGAAGAAGCACATGAAAGCCCTTTAAATCATGAAATAATAGATTCTGGTGGTGCTTTTCACAATGAAAATGTGGAAGAGAAGGAAGCACAAGAAGAAGCACCAGAAAGCCCTTCACATGATCAGATCATAGTATCTGCTGGTGGTTCTGAAACTAAAAATGTGGAAGAGATAGAAGCAGAAGAAGAAGCACAAGAAAGCCCTTCACATCATCAAACAATAGAGTCTGTTCGTGCTTCTGACACTGGAAATGTGAAAAAGAAGGAAGCACAAAAAGATGCACAAGAAGAAGCACCAGAAAGTCATTCACATGATCAGATGATAGAGTCTGCTGGTGCTTCAAGTAATGCTGCAAACCGTGAAAATATTTTTGACTGTAGTGACAAGCTTCCAACTTATATGAATCAGTTTTATATCTGGTTCATAGATCGTCATCACGCTGCAGAAAAAACAAGACTAAAAAAAGATGAACAAGAAGAAGAGTAAGTCATAAACTTGTTTTGCACCAGTTATTTTAAAAATAGTCATACCTATTTCAATATTATGCTTTTGTGCTTTAACTGTTGGTTGATTTGATAGAATTTGTATTATCTGAAAGGTACTCAGATTTACAAAATGTCTCACTCTGAACTGTGTTTTAGTTTATTCTTTCGAATTTCAATTATATGAAAGGTCTTCATATAATTTACATGTCTTCACACAATAAAAGAGTATATGTCTGAAGAGTTTCGTGTTTTTGCAGGGAAATTGTTTTCTCAGATGATCATATGTTTCTACTTCTTCCAGATGTGAAGACTTTCAAATTTGATACATATCTTGACAACAGTGTCATAGATGTCTGGTGCACTATGTTCAATTCACTGAATCATTCAATGAAAGGAAATGGATCTTCAAAATTTTGTTTCACCACAACAAGTGCAATATGTATTAATCCTAATTTCATTAAATTAGCTAGCAATTATATGTTATACCCAATCAGTTTGTAAAACATATTCATGTTTTGAAATAATTTTTTGTTTTGTTTTGCAGAATGCTGTTTATAATCTCGAAAATGATTTTCATAAAAATCTTGAGATTTACCAGGGATTGTTGGATCATGAGTTTTCACGGTGTCAGTTTGCATTTGAGGAAATAGATTTGGTAAGCTTTTGTTGTTATGTACAATTTGTTTGTAATAAATTTTATAAACAAGCTTATGCCTGCTGTTTTTTTTTCGTACATAGATACTGTTGCCATTATACTTGAAGAATATGACACACTTCATCGTAGTATGTTTGAACACAAGAAACTTTGCAATTGAAATACTCGATAACTTAAATATTGTTATGGGAACACAAGATGATCGATACCAGGATGTTCCAGAAATACTTGTAAGTAATTATCAAATTTTAGTGAGTTCCACTACTTTCACTTCATTTATTTTTCCTCATATTGATTATATTTTGTTTGCAGGTAAAAGCTTTTAGTTCCTGGGCTAAGAAAAAAAAAAGAATGGGCAGAAAATTTTCGAGAGCTCCATTAAATTACATCTCTCTTGAGTGGGCTACTCAACAAAATAGGGTAGATTGTGGAATATTTACAATATGGCACATGTGGAATTATATTGGGAACGGTAATTTCAAATCAAGCCTGATCAAAGATGATGTAAGCATTTTATGTTTTCATATATTATTGAATGTAAAGTACATTTGATTTTTAATAACGAACTAACAATAATTTTACAATTATGATTATGCAGTTCAAGACACTACGAAACTTACGTAGGTTTTACCTCTTCATGTTGCTGAGCAGCACAAGGAACATACACTGAAAAGACTTGTAGGCAAAAGCTAAAAAAGACTACGGAAGGTTGAAAAGGAAGATTAACTTTGTAATTAATGAAAACAATAAGTTCTAACAATATTTTTTATTATCAAGAGTATTTGTAAATTCTCAGTATTGTTAAATAAGAATTTCTTCAGATGTATTCACATTCTTTATTTAAATGAAAGGCCTTCAGATTTTTAACAATTCTGCACATTCTTCTGGTTTATGAAAGCCCTTCACATTTTTGTTACTATACATCTGCACTTTTTTTCAGATTGTTTTCTGCTACATGAAAGCCTTTCAGATTCTGATTCCACTAGGACTTGGAAGCTTATGCGACGAGGGGTCCTCCCCGTGTTTCTGAAAGCCTTTCAGATTTTTAACAAGTCTGCACATTCTTCTGGTTTATAAAAGGCCTTCACATATTTGTACAATACATATGCACTATGTTTGAAAGGCTTTCAGATTCTGAACAAGGACCTGAGAGCCTTTTAAATTTTCAATTGAAGGGGAACCTTCGTCTCACCACTCCCCCGACGGGTATCAGTGTTTTGGTATAGAAAAACACAGGAAGCCCTCGTCGGAAGAGGGGTCCACCTCGTGTATCTGAAAGGCTTTCATATAATTGAAAACACTCGTCACACGAGGGGTCCCCCACGTGTATCTGAAAGGCTTTCACATTCTGAACAAGGACCTGAGAGCCTTTCAGATTTCGAATTGAAGGGGAACCCTCATCTCGCCTCCCCCGACGGGTATCAGTGTTTTGGTATAGAAATACACAGGAAGCCCTCGTCGGACAAGGGGTCCCCTCGTCGCACCCTCGTGTATCTGAAAGGCTTTCAGATTCTGAACAAGGACCTGAGAGACTTTCAGATTTCGAATTGAAGGGGAACCCTCGTCTCACCACTCCCCCGACGGGTATCAGTGTTTTGGTATAGAAAAACACAGGAAGCCCTCGTCAGAAGAGGGGTCCCCTCGTCGCACCCTCGTGTATCTGAAAGGCTTTCAGATTCTGAACAAGGACCTGAGAGCCTTTCAGATTTCGAATTGAAGGGGAACCCTCGTCTCACCACTCCCCCGACGGGTATCAGTGTTTTGGTATAGAAAAACACAGGAAGCCCTCGTCGGAAGAGGGGTCCCCTCGTCGCACCCTCGTGTATCTGAAAGGCTTTCAGATTCTGAACAAGGATCTGAGAGCCTTTCAGATTTCGAATTGAAGGGGAACTCTCGTCTCACCACTCCCCCGACGGGTATCAGTGTTTTTGTATAGAAAAACACAGGAAGCCCTCGTCAGAAGAGAGGTCCACCTCGTGTATCTGAAAGGCTTTCATATAATTGAAAACACTCGTCACACGAGGGGTCCCCCTCGTGTATCTAAAAGGCTTTCAGATTCTCAACAAGGACCTGAGAGCCTTTCAGATTTCGAATTGAAGGGGAACCCTCGTCTCACCACTCCCCCGACGGGTATCAGTGTTTTGGTATAGAAAAACAACGGAAGCCCTCGTCGGAAGAGGGGTCCACCTCGTGTATTTGAAAGGCTTTCATATAATTGAAAACACTCGTCACACGAGGGGTCCCCCTCGTGTATCTGAAAGGCTTTCAGATTCTGAACAAGGACCTGAGAGCCTTTCAGATTTCGAATTGAAGGGGAACCCTCGTCTCACCACTCCACCGACGGGTATCAGTGTTTTGGTATAGAAAAACACAGGAAGCCCTCGTCGGAAGAGGGATCCCCTCGTCGCACCCTCGTGTATCTAAAAGGCTTTCAGATTCTTAACAAGGACCTGAGAGCCTTTCAGATTTCGAATTGAAGGGGAACCCTCGTCTCACCACTCCCCCGACGGGTATCAGTGTTTTGGTATAGAAAAACACAGGAAGCCCTCGTCGGAAGAGGGGTCCCCTCGTCACACCCTCGTGTATCTGAAAGGCTTTCAGATTCTGAACAAGGACCTGAGAGCCTTTCAGATTTCGAATTGAAGGGGAACCCTCGTCTCACCACTCCCCCGACGGGTATCAGTGTTTTGTTATAGAAAAACACAGGAAGCCCTCGTCGGAGGAGGGGTCCACCTCGTGTATCTAAAAGGCTTTCATATAATTGAAAACACTCGTCACACGAGGGGTCCCCCTCGTGTATCTGAAAGGCTTTCAGATTCTGAACATGGACCTGAGAGCCTTTCAGATTTCGAATTGAAGGGGAACCCTCGTCTCACCACTCCCCCGACGGGTATCAGTGTTTTGTTATAGAAAAACACAGGAAGCCCTCGTCGGAAGAAGGGTCCCCTCGTCGCACCCTCGTGTATCTGAAAGGCTTTCAGATTCTGAACAAGGACCTGAGAGCCTTTCAGATTTCGAATTGAAGGGGAACCCTCGTCTCACCACTCCCCCGACGGGTATCAGTGTTTTGGTATAGAAAAACACAGGAAGCCCTCGTCGGAAGAGGGATCCCCTCGTCGCACCCTCGTGTATCTGAAAGGCTTTCAGATTCTGAACAAGGACCTGAGAGCCTTTCAGATTTCGAATTGAAGGGGAACCCTCGTCTCACCACTCCCCCGGCGGGTATCAGTGTTTTGGTATATAAAAACACAGGAAGCCCTCGTCGGAAGAGGGGTCCCCTCGTCACACCCTCGTGTATCTGAAAGGCTTTCAGATTCTGAACAAGGACCTGAGAGCCTTTCAGATTTCGAATTGAAGGGGATACCTCGTCTCACTACTCCCCCGACGGGTATCAGTGTTTTGTTATAGAAAAACACAGGAAGCCCTCGTCGGAAGAGGGGTCCACCTCGTGTATCTGAAAGGCTTTCATATAATTGAAAACACTCGTCACACGAGGGGTCCCTCTCGTGTATCTGAAAGGCTTTCAGATTCTGAACAAGGACCTGAGAGCCTTTCAGATTTCGAATTTAAGGGGAACCCTCGTCTCACCACTCCCCCGACGGGTATCAGTGTTTTGGTATAGAAAAACACAGGAAGCCCTCGTCGAAAGAAGGGTCCCCTCGTCGCACCCTCGTGTATCAGAAAGGCTTTCAGATTCTGAACAAGGACCTGAGAGCCTTTCAGATTTCGAATTGAAGGGGAACCCTCGTCTCACCACTCCCCCGACGGGTATCAGTGTTTTGGTATAGAAAAACACAGGAAGCCCTCGTCGGAAGAGGGGTCCCCTCGTCGCACCCTCGTGTATCTGAAAGGCTTTCAGATTCTGAACAAGGACCTGAGAGCCTTTCAGATTTCGAATTGAAGGGGAACTCTCGTCTCACCACTTCCCCGACGGGTATCGGTGTTTTCGTATAGAAAAACAAAGGAAGCCCTCGTCGGAAGAGGGGTCCACCTCGTGTATCTGAAAGGCTTTCATATAATTGAAAACACTCGTCACACGAGGGGTCCCCCTCGTGTATCTGAAAGGCTTTCAGATTCTCAACAAGGACCTGAGAGCCTTTCAGATTTCGAATTGAAGGGGAACCCTCGTCTCACCACTCCCCCGACGGGTATCAGTGTTTTGGTATAGAAAAACAACGGAAGCCCTCGTCAGAAGAGGGGTCCACCTCGTGTATTTGAAAGGCTTTCATATAATTGAAAACACTCGTCACACGAGGGGTCCCCCTCGTGTATCTGAAAGGCTTTCAGATTCTGAACAAGGACCTGAGAGCCTTTCAGATTTCGAATTGAAGGGGAACCCTCGTCTCACCACTCCACCGACGGGTATCAGTGTTTTGGTATAGAAAAACACAGGAAGCCCTCGTCGCACCCTCGTGTATCTAAAACACTTGATTTCGGGTTAAATTCTAGAGCTTCGATGCATTGTAGACTATATTGATAATACATTATGTATAATTGAAATAATTTTGCTGATGAAGATACATGCAAACTGGAAGAAAATAATTGGTACTGGACAAAGGTGAAAGGCGTTGACAGATTATTGTAGCAAGTAATAGGACTAGGAACAGAATCATTCCAAGTATTCCCAAATTCAAATGTACAAACTCTGGAAACTTGCAGATCAGTTTGACCATTCCACAACTACATCACCAAAGATGTAGCTTTGATGGGCATGACACTGAGGAAGGGAAATAAAACTGAGCCCTGCCTGTCCTGCGAATTATTGAGTTAAATTATGGGTAAGATCATCTGTACTGTGCAGAAAACAGAAGGTTGACCTGCTCGATCTGCTTCTTATAATGGTTTCCGTACAATCTTGACGTTGGTGTAGAAGCGCTTGAGATCCTTGATAGCCTTCTCTTCTATCTGAATTGAACGAAGAGATGAGGGTGTGTCGGTTTCTGGTTTGTACCACCTGTTCACACCAGCGGCGTCTGATGGCGATCCTTGCCCTGTTGTGATACAGAATCCAGCTGTTGTTGTCTTCGGACTGTGGGAAAGATTGTTGTGTTGCTTGACCTGCTTACACGCGAATGTATTAACATAATGACGCATGTGTTAATGACTAGAAACATAAATGATGCGGGATAAACAGCCAATCCCAACAAACAACCACAACACCAGAATTTACGTGTTCATGTGTCGAAATTCCAAAGTTCTAAAACTCAGGATTGGGGAGAAATCAGGGAAAGACAAATAATGATTTTTTAGAACTCGGGAGTCGGGAGGTATTTGCTAAACTCATTTTGTAGTAAATTAATTTTATACATGTATATAACTCACATGAAAGACAAAAGTATAAAATTTTATATTAAAGTAAGATACTTTCAAACAACTGAACAAGTAAAAATAGAAGCACAAATTATAGAGCAATTTCAAGGCATATATAAAAATAAAACATAATAATTGATCAATTGACATTACTCGTTAAAACTGAACCACCAAGAACGAGTTCTCTAAAACTCAAGTCCAAAACTCAGTCAACTCGGTTTTACCGAATTCTTGCGGATTAGGCAGGAGTTTTAGAACATTACAAAATTCTTATTGAGACTTCGGAAATAGAATCACCACGTAGTTCGGTTGGTTACATAATGTAGTATTTATACCACTACACTCAAACCCTAATGAGAAAATGAAACATGAAACCTAATCTCACAAGGAGTCCAAATTTAGGCCTAGGACAGCGTACTAACTAATCCGAATGGATTCAGAATTGATTCAAAGCATATTCCAACAGCATGTTGAAGGGGAAAATGAATAATAAACATCAACACTTCGTGACAGTGATGGTGTTTATTGTGTTTTGGCAAGCAATTCAATTGAAGACTTGGATAAATAACAGAGGGAAGAGCAAGTTGCACAAGTGTTTTCACCTGCATTGTTTGGATCTCTCTAAGAGATGGACGAGATTGATGAGGCGGAGTCTGAGACGAAGCCCAAGTTGGTGTGCTTCTTTCCGCATCAGAGGCATGTGATACACGAGCAGAAACCACTGGTATAGGACTGGAAGGCAAAAATGAACTCAAAAGAATTTTCCCTTCACTCCTCCCGTTGCTCAAATGGCTTTCTACCTTATCCTTGCCTCTGGTTTCCATATTAACCTCGACTTTGCTCTGCTCATCAAGAATTGCACGAAGAGAAGAAGAATTGCCCTTCGAAATCTTAGCCCCACCCCACGCAGGGCCCTCACATTTGGGTGATGGTGGGGGCGGTAGAGCATCTTTGGGAGCATCATCAAGAGCACCACTTAAGAACATAGAAAGTCCGCCTTTCTTGTTCTTCTTCTTGGATGCTTTTGGCGTTGAGTTCTTATTTTTTGATAATTCTGAAATGGCTTTCTTCTGAACTCTTAAATCATGGTCTGGTGTAGCCAGGCTGGTCGGAGCTTCTTCATATGTGGTGTCCCCTTCCTATCAGAAGTTCCAATTCAAACAAGTTAGAATAATATCAGATTTTACTTTTGTGACTTTTAGCTCTTTCAGAATGCAGATCAGGTAGAAAGGATCGAAAATTCTAGAGCAAGAGATCCGACTTGAAAAAGAGTATGGAGTATGCGGAACTTACCTTAATCTTGGAATTTGGAGAAACTTCAATATCCACGAAATCCTTAGGTTTAAAGTCTCTGTCAGATTCACATAACTCAGAGCTCCCAGACGGTGTTTCTACTTGAGTTACCTTCTGTTTGCTCTTTCTTCTCTGCTTTCTTGATACGTCAGCCTTTCTATTCCCTTTTACATCAAGTGAATCTGAAGATGAAGCTTTAACCTTCGTTTCTGGAACACCAAGCTCGGCTAATGAGCTCTCAAGTGACAGCTTTGTTTGGAGCTTTGCAATTTGCTGGTCATCAAGAAGATGCCCATTAGACTGCATTTCTTCCAGCATCTCAATCTGCTGCAACTTTTTCCGTAGAGCTCGAACTTGTTTATTGACACTACAGCTCAGATCATCTTTTGGTTTTAGAAAAGAATCTAATCTTTCATCCCCTTCATTTCCCAATGCTAATCTTTTCATGTGTTTTTCGCGTGTCTTTAGTACCTCACTCTCACGGTCCTCCTCTTCACTATCAATAACAGCAGGAAAAGTAGCTGTTGGAGTTGGGAGCCGGCGGTAACTCCATGGCTCAGATGATCTATGGTCTAATGACTTCTCAAGATTAGCTAAAACATCAGGTAGAGCACTGGCAATAGTATGTGAAGCGACGGCAAAGATGTAATCAAGGTTGCGAATAGCAATGTCCTGCAAGCATATATTCAACACAATCATAAGCATGTTTTTTATCAGAGAAAAAAACAGATAAATACACCCAACCACACACCTTTTTCCACTTAGCTACATCTAACTAAGATTTGGGTCATTCAGATACACCCAAGTTTCATAAATTCCCACCTGTTAAGTTTTTGGAAGGAAAATGTTAAATTTGAAAGTGAAAAGACGATAATGAGTCACATACCTCACAATGCTTTCTTAGATCATCTGCGTCAAGTGAATCAGCAACTTCAAGAAGTTGTATGGCATTCCGTGGCTCAACAAGATGCTCGGCTGCCACTTTCTCACAAAGGCTTTTCAAGCTAGGTACCTTCCTGTGACAAGCATCGTCCTTTTGAACAGCTGGCAACACGTGATTGGGCTCATTATCATTAAACATGAAATCTTCATTAAATTCTTCCACTTCATCCTTCACGAGCAACTTGGGCTTTAGAGGATTGGCCGCACTGGGAAGATAGACGGGATGGTAAAGAGAGCTGACAATCAATAGATGAGTTTCGCCAACAGCAACTGATGTAGCCCTCTTTACACCATGCACCCGAGTTGCGACAGGAGGCTTGTCCCTGTCTTTCTTCCCGTCCACCATGTGAACATCACCTGTACTCGTAGCTGCAGCAGTCCAAAACTTCCCTGCAGAAATGCTCACAATACTTCTTCCACACAGCGAATATATCTACACAATTTGATAACATGGGTGATAGTCAGCAACATGATTAACTTAGAATGGGAATTCTCAGTAGGCTTATACGAATTAACCTGTTGGCATCTGAGATCGGGATCTGAGGAGCTCCAATAAAATAAAGCTCCGTCCTCGGTTAGAGCGGTGCTATGCACCATCCCGGCAGCAATAGCAACTACATGAAGTCGTTCCATGCGATGAAATTTCAATGTACTGCCTCCATTCTTTTTTATATTCCTAGCAATCACTACACGTCGTGGAGTAACAAGACGATGACCCCAAGTGAACACCTGCTGCCATAGAGAATGTAAGATAACCATAGATACAAATTCAAGTAGCAAAAACAACCTAGTATTTGGATAAGAGCATGAGTTGACCGCGGAACACTTGAGAATCCAAAACTAAAATAGTAAATAGCAATACAAATGTGCTTAGTATTACCTCTCCATCTGCTCCTAATACAACTGTGTGATATTTTGCTGCTGCCACTTTTGTGAGAACCTTTCCTTTCAAGTACTCAACCAAACGTGGAGTATAATTAGACGCCGAGTTAGAGGTGCCGTAACCTAGTTGACCCTCTTTATTGCAACCCCATGTATAAACTTCGCCAGACTCGGAAACTACAGCTGTGTGTTTATTTGCGGCAGCAACAGCAACAATCTTTGTCTTAATAGAACCCACTCTACGAGGTGTAGGTTGGGTATCCACAGAAGTATAACCAAGCTGACCCTCTGTACAACATCACATATATGAAAGCATAATTAATGCCATTATATCAACTGATGGCTAAGAGAAATACTTTTTTTGCATACTCTTATTTCTTCTTTTTATTTTATATGGTGAAGATCACATTTATATATTACTTGTTGGCACATTTTTGACACATCCAAATACCGAACAAGTTTTACCTCTATTAGATCCCCAGGTGAACACTTCCCCACCCTCAGTTGAAATAACAGTATGATGTTTAGCTGCTGCAATTGCCTTCACCCGGCGATGTCCTAAACCAGAAGTGACCTGCCGGGGAGTGATAACTGCAGCTTGGCCGCTGCAAAGATTAAAATGAACTGTTTTGATATTGGCGAGATCTATTAGATAATAAGAATTTGCTTGAGTAAACAACATTGACCGTGATAAATATAATTTTGTAATGAAGGACAATGATCCAGCTTCTCCTTATACAGATTGCATTACACCAACAGGCCAAATTATTGTCACTGCTGCTTACTAGTTCAAAGATCAAAGTGAGTTTAGTAAAAGCATATGAAGCCGTGTGTTGAATTGAACCCATACTTGGATTTCTCTCATCTGTATGTCAACAAATAATAATAAAGGTGCAAATTTTTACCAAACTTTAGATCTTCACTTGGATGTGGCATTAATAAATATAAACTAATAACAAACTATACCTGTGAATATCGAACTCAGGATGCCCAAGACGGCCTCCTCTTCCAAAGCCCCATGTGAAGACTTCTCCACTGTCACTAACTGCTACACTATGAAACTTTGCGGCGGAAATAAACTTGATAAAAGAACCCTGAAGCGAATCAACTTTGCATGGCAACTTCTGTATGTGCGCATTACCGGTTCCAAGTTGATAGTTTACACCACTTCCCCAACTAAACAGCTCAGTAGCTACTGCACACAAGTAATAGATAAAGTTATCCCCACATCCTAGACACAACAACATCAAAAAAACAGTAAATGAATCAGCAATCATTTAAGGTTGATCAGATAGACCTGAATCTTCTTCACTTCCAACAACCTGGGATACAGGACCAGAAAGGAGATCAAAAGGTGTACGGCATTTAGTGTCCTCCAATGTGACACATGCACCGGACTGAAGCAGAATGCTTGCTACTGCAAGATGACCAAAGTGCAGAGCCCTGTGGAGGCTACTCCATCCTGACTCACCGTCCTACAATGAAATAGACACAGTCGTGCAAACAGGAAGGGATTCAGAATATATATAAACACAATATAAAGGTTCTCTACTGCTCAGCTTCAATGAACTTCCCCTTGGTGGAAGTATTTAAAAAGGAATTTTCCAGCACGGTGACAATAAAGAAACGCTAGTTGTCAGTTCCTAGTCCGAAATTGCAAATAAACTAGATTACCTCAAGAAAATCATAACTCTTCCTTCTAGGTATTCAACCTCAAAAGTTATGGAAAAGAGTAAAACTGTAACATACGAAAGTCAATACAAAAGCAACAGCATCAAAATTTTCAATAGCTTCTCATGCTTCTACAAACTCCAGCTACTCTAGACTGCTGTGTCTACAGGCTCAAAATAAGAAAGAGTGTCCAAAATTGAAACCAACTTATCATGAATCACTTTTACAGCTTGATAGAAGGATTTATATCATAAACTACTTAACAAACATGCAGTTAACTGAAAAATAAATAATACTTGTAACATGTGCAAAGGTAAGTTTTTGCAAGGAACAAAGTATTCATCTTTTCAATTTACCATTCATATTATGCATTTATATCTTCATTTTATGATATCAATGCACCCTTAAAGTCAATTATCATCAGAATAGCAGGAAACCGACACCCAACCTTGAATTCAAATAACAGGTATAGACAAAGAATATCTGTAAAAATGGTACTAAATGACAGTCTAACATACCCTGGCATCTGGGTCAGCACCAGCAGCTAAAAGCCTTCTAACAATTGGAATGTGGTTTCTCCAAGTTGCAACGTGAAGAGGAGTAAGGCCATATGCGTTCCTTGAATTAATATTTCCCCCATTCTTCTTTAATAGCGCCAATGATGCATCTACTTCCGCCAAAGACCCTTCCTGCACAACGAGTCCCATATCTTTTTGGGGCCCATTTGACAGATTTTTGCGAGAATGGGAATGCAGATACTGCTTGTGCCCTTGTGGTGAAAGTAGCACCTCAGTCATTTTTTGTGCTAACTTACAATATCTTTAGCTTTCACAAAACTGTAATTTTGTCAAACCATAACAAAGGAGACACTTCAAGTAGTTAAAGAGAGATTCTCCAAATCAATAAGCAATGCCAGTTAACACGCTACTGTCTGGATTTGACCTGATCTAATCCATGTTCCAAGCTAGGAATCGCAAAAACAATCAAGAGATTGCCATTAGGTGAAGAATTTAAAAGGAAAACTCTCAGCCCGCCAACATGATAGCTTTGCAATGAAAATAAAATTAATCCAAATGTGGCAGCTAGTCACAACAGTCCTTCAAAGCTCAGGAACCGTGGATAAATATCCAATGAACAAGTGTTGAGTATGGCTGCACATTGCATTCCAGTTCTTTTATCAGTAAGATCTATTTCCCTCAAATTTTGAGAAGTCAAAATGGATGAACAATACAATCTCTCAGAAAAAGTAGGCGTAGTTTTGTATACAAGACTATACATTCACCAATATATGCAGCAAAAGATGGTATTTTTAGGAATATGATAAATAAGAAAACTCGGGTAACAAGATTAAATGCATCAAACAAACATAATATTCATTTATCTTTTCCAAAGAAGAGAAATTATTATTAATGAAGCAAACTCGATCATTCCAAAGACATGATATTTATGAGCATTAGTGCAAATCATGATCTGGACAGGGATAGTGTTTACCCAGTGCTAACTTGGAAAAATGTTAATGCAGCATAATCCTCAAAATTGAAAGGAGAAAAATTATCTAACCATATTTACCAGAAATCGAACAGAAGTCATATACTAAAAGCACAAATTAGTGCATCCTCCTATAATTCTATTTCCCCACAAATTACACAGATCTATTGAATCCAGAACCAAAACTGCTCTACATACCAAAATGCATTTGATACACTAATCCTAGCTTCCACCAAACCATAAAAATGCAGAATTGCCAGAAGATGAGAATCAGCACAATGCAAGACAATGGATCAACCACAAACTCTGAAAACCCAGATGAAAAATCATACAAATTTGATCAGTAATCGTACAAACAAAATCATGCCCACATCAAAAATTGCACTTTTGAACAAGAAAGTGCAGGACAACAGCAGAAACGCCAACCCAGCTAAATAGGGTAGAAAATCAGTACCCATTCATGCATATTCAAACAAATTTCAACAAAAATAGTTTTTTTAAAAACAAAAAAAATCAGTCAATAACGCCAAAATCAGGAGATAAAATTCAAATGACACAAAAACGAAGGAACCCCAACTACAGAATCGAGATAAGATCAATCACCTGAGAGTTGTTGAGATTGAGTGAAATCAGAGATAAGTATAGCTAGAGAAATTATGTGTAGAGATTCAGGAGAAGAGTCGAACCAGAGAATATACCCGAAACTCAGAGGCATAAACGAGAGAGAGAGAGAGAGAGAGAGAGTTACGAAATTGATGCAACACTTTCAACTCTCTTCGTACAGAAAGAGAGGGTGTTCTGGGAAAGGAAAGAAAGTGATTTGACCGAAATGACCTCGTCTCCGTCCCGAAATGACGTGGTCGAGATCGGTGTGAGCGAGACCACCAGCTTCCTGATGCGAGCGACACGTCAAGGAGAGTATTTTTGAGGGACACGTGTTGGACGTTCATTGGACAGAACGTGTGGTGAGGTGGGAAGATCTAGGATGGGCAAAACGGACTTTTGCGGTTTTTGGAAACGGAGTTTCTTTTCGGTTTTAGTACGTGCTCTATTGGTAGCGGCGAACTGTCAAACGTTGACGGTTGAACTCGAACATGGCGAATGTCACTGACTTGAAATTACTATTTGCCCCTCGAAGATTACCAAATTCTCAATACATACGATACGAGTACCTTGATAAATCATCTATCAATCGATAACTTCAAATACAAATGGATCGGCATATGTGTAATAGATAAAAAAAACCTAATATCGTGTCCCTTTTTTTTCCAAAATGACAAATTTAAAGAAGATTTAAAATTTTCAAAAAAGTTAAAAATGAGCTTATTCGATACAAATGGATTTCGCTTAACTTGTGCCTTTATTGCGTGGCTAAGAATATGTGGATCTATTTTTTAGGTTTTTCTTTTAAGGTAAAATCGAATTTTATTTAATAATTAGTAACTAACCCGGCATCAAGCCGGACAGCTGAGACTATATTTTTAGATAGCTCGATCTGTATTTTTTTTAAATTTATCAAAAGAGAATAAATTTGTGTTAAATATTGTAGCAAAAATTGAACCCAGGTTCCTTAAACCCAATTTTAAATATTTAATCAGTTGGTCAAGCAAATGTTGGTACACGTATATTTTAATTGGAGTTGAACATATTCAACTTTCAATAAGGGACTCGCTATATTCAATATAACCACTTGGTATTATGAGCCGAGCTCATGGACATCACTCTCGCATAAGTGCTAACTAAGTCACCGCAGAATGTCCAAACGAATTTTTTGATCCACTAGCTTACATTGTTTATGATGCTATTATGTTCAAAATTTGAAACAGCTCGTGTTGAGGTGTATAATCTTTTGTGTGTTTATTGATAAAGATCATTCAACTATTTATATACAACACAAGAACTCAAAATATAAAATATAAAATCATGATTCCATGATATTAGGTGACTAGGTTGTTGAGTCCATGATATTTGTTGACTGGTTGTAGATTCCTTTATTAACGCAAGACTTGGTCACAATATTCCCCCTCAAGTTGAGCATATTGGAATGTAGCTTCAACTTGCACAGAAGGTCTTGAAAACGTGGGCGAAGGAGTGGCTTGGTAAGAATGTCAGCAAGTTGATCATCTGTAGAGATGTGGGAGACACGGAAGGTGCCTAGCTGGACTTGTTCACGAACAAAATGGTAGGCAATTACAATGTGCTTCATACGAGAGTGGAAGACTGGATTCGAGCTCAATGATGTCGCCCCGAGGTTGTCACAATTGGCTGGAGTCTCAACGGTTTTATGTCCGAGTTCGTCAAGAAGGGAGCGGACCCACATGAGTTCTGAGGCAGTATCTGCCAAGGCCTTGTATTTAGCCTCGGTGGAAGATCGAACCATCGAGCGTTGTTTAGAGCTCCATGAGATCGGGGTTGAGCCGAGGTAGACAAGATATACAGTTTTCGAAATGAAATCATCCTTGTCGCCTGCCTATTCAGCATCAGAGAAGCCATGAAAATGAAGTGGGGAAGAGGCTGAGATAAAAATGCCCCAATCAACCGAGCCGGCTAGATATCGCAGAAGACGCTTCAGGGCTTGCAGTGATCTGTTTTAGGATTATGCATGAATTGAGATAATTTGTTGACTGTGTAGGCTACATCTGGGCGTTTTAAGCTTATATACTGCAAGCTATCTACAAGGGTACAATAGTCCGCGGGTGATGGAAGGATAGATCCCCCACCGCGAACTAAGGAGACTGAGGATGCCATGAGGGTAGGAGCTGAGTTGCAATCTTGCATACCGGCCTTAGCTAGTAAATCCACCACATATTTACGCTGGGTCAGAAAGAGACCATATGGTCGATGAAGGACCTCGACCCCAAGAAAGTAGTTCAACAAACCCAGATCTTTAAGGGAGAATTTTCCTGAAAGCTTTGTAATGAGAGAATCAGTGGCAACCTGCGAGCTTCCTGTTATGATGATGTCATCAACATAAACCAAAAGGTAGATAACCGTTAGGTTAGATCGGTAAATAAATAGTGAGGCATCCGCTGTAGAGCTGGCAAAACCGAGAGATAGGAGAAACGTGCAGAGCTCCGTGTACCACGCACGAGGAGCCTACTTCAGACCATAGATTGTCTTGTGTAACTTGCACACGTGAGTGGGGTTAACACTATCTGTGAATCCAGGTGGTTGTTCCATGTAAACATCCTCAGAGATAGTACCCTGTAGAAAGGCATTGTTGATATCTAATTGTCTTAATGACCAACCATTATGAATTGCAAGAGTAAGAACAATGCGGATAGTCACTGGCTTAACCACTAGACTGAAGGTCTCATGGAAGTCCCAACCCGGACGTTGGTGAAAACCTTTAGCCACCAATCTAGCTTTATAGCAGTCAATAGCTCCATTCGGTTTTTGCTTAATGCGAAACACCCACTTGCAACCAATAAGATTCTAATCAGGGGTAGCTGGAATAAGTGACCATGTGTTGTTCTTTAATAGGGCATCGAACTCATTTTGCATCGTCGTATGCCACTCAGGTTGCTTCAGGGCTTGAGTTATAGTCTTTGGTTCTTTTGGCAAAGAAATGCATGAAAAGAGATTTAGCTTCTTGATTGGTTTCACAATGTTGTTTCTTGAGCGAGTCACAGCACCAGTTCAAGTGTGGTTGAGGCGAGCAATAGGGTTCGGTATAGGTTCTGGAATAGGTGTAGTGGATAATGAAGGTAATGGGTCAGGCAATGATGGTGATGTAGACTCTACAGGTGACGAGGATAATGTCATAGGGGAGGAAGGTGATGGAATGGATGATGAGGCCGTTGGTATGGAGTTTGTCATCTCGGACGGTAATCGGCCATTTGAAGTAGGTGAGGAAGCAAAAGGGATGGCCAATTGAACCCATTCGTCACTTGGAATATGGTAGTGGTTACTGGTAAGGTTTAGTTAATGGTAAGGGAATTATGTTTCAACAAACCGAACATGGCGAGAAGAGTAGAGACGTTTTGTGGTCGGATCGAGACAGAATTAAGCACTTTGTGTGTTGGAATAACCTACAAAAACACAGACAGTAGATTTTAGATCCAATTTGTGGTTAGAATAAGGGCGTAGCCAATCTCATAATTTGGAGAGATATGCAGAAGACGATGATACGAGGAGTCAAAGTTTAGAACACGGGTAGGTAAGCGATTAATGATATAAGTAGCTGTGGAGAAAGCATGTGGCCAGTGATCCAATGGCATACCTGAGTGAGTTAATAAGGACAAGCCAGTTTCAACAACGTGGCGATGACGACGTTCAGAGATGCCATTGTGCTCCGGAGTATGAGGAGGGGAAGTGAAACGGGTAATACCGTTGTCATTGAGAAATGAATTGAGAGCGTCATATTCACCGATATTGTTAGTGAATAATACTTTGAAGCTTTTGTCAAAGTACTTTTCCACCAAGGCCTTGAATTTTATGAAAACCGCTTTAATGTCAGACTTCTTCTTGAGAGGATATAACCATATGTATATGGTGAAATGATCAACAAAAAGACAATAGTAACGCAATCCATCATAAGATAAGACCGGAGATGCCCATACGTCACTATAAATAATTTCCAAAGGATAAGTAGAATTGATACTAGAGTTGTGGAAAGGGAGTTTATGGCTTTTGTTGATACATCAAGAAGTACAATCATAATGCAAGAACTTTGAAGTGTAAATTTTATTATACTTTTGTATGAAATCAAAGATGGCAGTTGAAAGATGACCCAATTTATGATGTCATAAAGCTGACGAGGTGAGTTGGAGATGATGAACCGAGGGTGGATGCAAGGGCCAAACATACACCCCATGAACACATAGACCTTTAAGTAGCGTCCGCCCCGTCTTGAGGTCCTTAACAAGAAAGGAATCGGGTAAGAACTCAATAGATGTATGGTTTTGTTTTGTAAACTGTGTAACATAAATTATATTTATTGTCATGTTCAGAACACAAAGTTTATCAGTAAGGAGAAAATTGAGAAGCTTAAAAGATCTAGAGTGTGTTATAGCAAGACCCATACCATTACTAACAAATAGAGAGTCTGATCCACTATATGGTTGATGTAGGGCCAAGTTATCAAAATCTCGAGTGACGTGATTCGTTGCTCCACTATCGACAAGCCAATCTGTATCCGCAGAAGAAGTGTTGACAACATTGGCTTACGGGTGAGAAGCGACAACAACAGGAAATATAGATGAAGAAGGTAGTCGAAGGTGTGGGTGTTGCGACCGAAAAACATAGCATTGAGATAGAACATGTTCTTGAACCTTACACCATTGACATCTTTCCTTAAAAGGCTTTCCCCCTGTTGACGATCTGGAACCAGAGGGAGAAGAAGGTTGTGACAAGGTACCAGGGGTTGGATGCGAGGGCCCTGCACGTTGAAAACCTGAGGGGCTCAAGCGAGAAGTATGAGCATGTGCTGAGAAAGCAGTCATTGGGGACGGAGCTGCAGCTCCACCCAACCTCAGAAACAACTCATGATTGATTAGCTTTTCATGGAGTTCATCAAAACCAATAGGGGTGTCGCGGGCATTAACACCATCAATGATCGGACGATATGAATCATCCAAACCCTGCAAGACAAAATCTGTCAAGTCCTCTTGATGAACTGGAAAGCCAATTGAAGCCAGCAAGTCAGCTGTTCCCTTGAGATAGTGCATATAATCTGAGACTGACATAGAACCTTTTGTGGTGGATTTAAGTTTGGCACGAAGCTGCTTAATGTGGTCACGAGAAGGACGAGCGAAAATATTGGTGAGGTAAAAATGTATATTTGCACTAACAAGTCTTAAGGACTCTGCTAATCATGTTTTCTTAGAATTCAAGGTTAACGTAATGTTCATCAATATGTGTGCACTTCTCGTGTGGAGACAATTGATGGTAGTCAGTTGCCAATATCAGTAGTTAGGGATGCTTCTCCTAATATCAAAGATATTTTAGTTTCCCGAAATTATCTACTAATATGTTTTCAATTAGTTAACTTATTGATGAAAATTGTGATGTGAATTTTATTTTGAATGGTTGTATTGTGCAGGATTGAGGTTCAAGAGAGCTAGCAACGAAGGGCCCTAAGATTGGACGTCTTTTTTCACTAGCGTTTCATATCAAGTTTTTTTTCCTGTTTTAAATTATTATATAATTTTACAAAAGATTTGGCATAGCATAGGTGTCATGGTCGTCTTAATTAAAAAATAACGAACCATTTGGTTCGTTATGGTATTTTGGGAAATAAAATTTCTATTTTTTCGTTTATTGTGTGCGATGTTGCGAAAGGATAAATATGTTGTCTCATTCATTGATGACTACAAACGATTTACTAGAATTTATTTTCTCTGTTCCCAATTTGAGATGTTTACAAAATTTATAGATATTTTTTTTGTGCATAAAATCAGTTCTTTACAAACATCAAAATTCCTTGTATTGATATATGTAGAGGATACATGTATAACATTTTTTTGGTTTTTTGAAAGAGGGGGATTCTTTTCCAACACTTCTACTTCGACACCACACTGCAAAATGGAGTGGAAGACTGTAAAACTTGGCTCCTCTTATACATTATTCGTAACATTTTTCATAAAATCATCAATACCTCTTTTTTGGGTCGAAGCGTTGTAAACTGCCATTTATTTGATTAATCGACTTTCCTCTCATGTTTTTCAATCTCGACCCTCCTTATATTCATATCGAATCAGAAATCCTACTCGTACTTCTCTCTACATCCTTTTGGGTGTGGGTGCTTTGTTCTCCTTCTCATGTTGAATGAAATAAGTTATTTTTCTCGTTCTTTAACTACGTTTTTCTTGAGTATAGTACTAGTCAAAAGAGGTTTGTATGTTTTAATTCAAAATCTAGTAAAATACTTGCGTATCTAGAAATGAGGTTTTTATTGAAAACCAATATTTCTATACTCAATCTTCAACCGATACAAAATATTATATTACCTTTCTTGACTTTGAACACATCATTGTTTCGGCTAAGTCGTATATTCCCATTGTTCTTCTCTTATTAGTCAAATTCAAATCAATAGTAGTTTACACGAGACATTATCCTCAAGTTACCGCGCTTCATTCAATTTGTCATGGTCCAAAGCGATATCTCATACATTACTTGATCTCCAAATTTTTGAGGTCCTAGCAGAAATTCTAAGGAAATGCATTCATGATTTTTTGATTGATTCACTAGAATCTGAACATTCCTCCTTAAATTGGGGACTTTTTACAAAAAAAAATAGCCATTAAATAAGTTATTTATAAAATTATGTTACTATTCTACATATTTAAGAAAATGTGTTGTTGGGACCTACTATTGCACACATGTCACGGTACCAAGGCGAGATGTCACGCCCCGAATAATTTATTCCAAATATTCGCGGTACGTGCGGCACTTAGTCACGTGTGCAACTCGTATGCTCGTGCTAAGTCAGCCTTTACGCTTGCAAAATATTTGCAAGTAGTGCGGAAGCGTTACTCGAATCGTATTCGATATGAGGTAAGATGGAAGTGTGGGAAAAGTTTCCCGATTTATGTTTTTATTAGGCTAAAGGGAGAACTATACAAGTTGGAGTACAAGAATGTGGAGCTTTTGTTCATGCCCCAAATGAGTTCCTACACCTCTATTTATACCTAAAACATGACATATCGGACGGTTAGGATTCAACCAAATGGACGGCCAAGATTGGCCTTCTAGAGGGTTCCATCTAAATATCTAGGATTTTTCTATGGAACCTTCTAGAATTATAAATATCTCGACTATTCTAGAGAGTTCCACAAAACTCTCCAATTTTGGGGAATTCTCCAAGATTCTAGAGAATTCCGCTCAAGCCCATTAATTTGGGCCTCTTGTGCCATTTGGGCCGCAAGTCCAAAAACCCACGGATGAGCCCAAATACATAAAAATCCGTCCAAATGGCACTCGTAGAGCCCATACTTGGACGAAAACGTCCACAGATCCGAGTCAACTCTCTCGGTCTGTGACAGAGAGGAGGATTTGTCTACTGTAGCGGCTACAGTAAAGTCAAACAAAATTTAAAGAAAACCTTACCCACAAAATAATACTGGTTGCTTATTTGCTGTAATATTATTGATTTTTAATTGATATGAATTTATTCTATATAATATTTTTTACATAAATATTTTGACAGAACTTGTATATCATTATTTTGACCATATATTTATACCATTATTATATATTTATTTACTAATTTTATACAAAACAAATATATGGTCGGTTACAAGTTATAAATATTTTATGGAAGAATCTATATAAAATAAGTAGATGAAGTTTATAATAATGGATACAAAGATATGGTCAAAATAATATAAGTTATAAAGTATTTTACGTAAAAATTTATATAAAATGAGTGGCTGAAATTTACTATAATGGGTACAAAGGAATTTGGGTACATATCGGCTGTTTTACAAAAAGGGAGATCTGACGAACTTGGAGAGACCGCGAAAAAAATGCATTTTATAATAATTAAATAAGGTCGTAATCGAGTGAGAACTCACACCTTACATGAGAAAATGAGAATCAATTGTAATCATTAGATGAATATTTTGACGATTTTGATTTTTGTTGACTTATTAATGACAATTTATTGTAATTATTCACAACATTCTATTTAATTTTGTCTTTAAACACAAGTATAAGAGTATATTCGTATTTTGTACCATTTAATTATTTCTTTTTATTTACCGGATCTAATTTAGTTAATTGTGATTACGATTATTTCTTAATTTAATTTTTTACTACAAATAAAATTACTTCATAATTTACTTTTTGTATGATTTCATGAGTTTATTTTTACAAATACAAGATTTACACATTTTTTACTCTTTCATTATTTAATATATTTTTCAATTTCAATATTTCATTTTTTCGATTATATGATTTATACATATTTTTTACTATTTAAATTTTCATAATTTTAATAAATGCAAGATTCACACAAATTTTGACCGTTTTCATTATTTCCAATCACAGTGTTTCATTTTCATAATATTGATTCATATTTCATTTCATCGAAATAATATGTATGTTTCCTAAATTATATGAAAGTCTTGTGGTTTCATCGGAATAATATATGTTCCCGTACATGTTTCATTGTCTTGTGTTTCATAAACTATATGAAAATGAAATCTATTGTATAAAATAAGAAAAAGACTGGAACAATTAATGTTTTATTTTTGTTATTAGTTAAATTTACCTACATATCCTTTAATCTATTATTTTATTTATTTTAACGATAAATCAATTAATTAATGATAGTTTTTTATTATTACCATCATATGGATGATTTAATTTTTACCTGAGTCCATCTCTAATTAAATATACATATACTCATATTTATTAAAGAGAATAAATATCATTTAATCATTTTAATTTCAATATTTTCTATAATCACTATTTTCTTCTCATAAAATAAGAGGTTTAACTTCTGGCTAATGTAATTGTTTATAGCTCAAATTACAAATCATAATGAATTAGGTAAGTCAGATTAGACCAAATTAATCCGAAATTAATTGATTTGAACCAGATTAAACATGTTGTATTTTGAAATTGCCTAGTTCACAAATATTCGTTGTATTGTCTCCGAAAAGTGAAAAGTTTCAATATATTATCTATAACACTGATGGATATAGATATATGGTCAAAATAACGAGTTATAAGTTATAAAATTGTCTCGCATAAAAATCTATATAGAATAAAATGAGTAGGTAATAAATCTATAATAATGATATACAAGTTTTGTACAAATATTTTAGATGAAAGAATTATTTATATGATAAATTCATATTAATTAAAAATCAATAATATTACAACACATAACCAACCAGTATTATTTTGTTATTTAAAAAGAAACCAGTATTATTTTGTGGGCGAGGCCTGAGTTCAATAACTCCATCCCACAAAACATTTTTTTTAAATTTTGTTTGATGACTATAGGTCCCAACGATACATTTTCTTAAATAGGTAGAATAGTAACATAATTTTATAAATAACTTACTTAATAACTATTTTTAGTAAAAAAATTTTAAGTTGGAGCATCTTGGAGTCAGCTCTGTGGCGTTATACGCTATCCGCCTTTACCTCTACAACGTCTTGCACTCTACAGCTTGGCTTTTTGACGTCTTGTACTCGGGTTTTGCCTTTATGACGTCTTGCATTTTAAGAATTCGTCACTATAAAGTTTGGAATATAGGTAATCAATCTTGTTGATTGTTGGATGTTAAAATTTGGATTTGAAAGAAAATAAAATACTATTGATAATAAAGTGATGAAACAGAAAAAATGTCTTGCCCCCTCGTTAAAACCATAAGCTCAACGGAAACTATCAGTAATTGTATTGAGTGTTAATAGCATGAATTTATGAAAAGCAAATATTCTCAACTTAATAGAATTGTGAATAAGCATTAAGTTAAATACTCTTTTCATACCGCTGGGTGCTTCTCATGGACTTCTTTTGTTTTATCAGTTCTTTTCTTTTACAAATAAGCATTTTTGCCTTTTGGATATTGATGGTTATTATGTTGTACCAAATATTAGGATAAATGCAACTCTAAATCTCCACCACCATAATTTGTTTTCTTTTGAACCGTTTAACTTACACTGCCATGACCTCATTTGTTTTATACAAAATAGATAACTGGATTTGAAGCATCGATCTCGAAAGCAACACACAAGCCTTCGGCTGCAATTGCACTCTTCTGTCGCCTTATGCTCCACATGCTCTGTTGTTTTTCAAATATATATATTTGCCCAGGAAATGCCTGTCAATTTGCTGGACGTTACACTCAAGATTCAAGATCCATCAATTCTTATGCTTCCTTAGAGAAGAAAACAAGAGATTTTGTCCTTTACTACCACTAATCAACAATTAAAATAATCAAAACTGTAATTAGGACACTGAAATGTACTTCACTAAATATTTATCTAATTTATTCACTGTGGTGGTGGAATCTGTGACAAAGAATACAGGCAATAAAAGAACTGCTACACTTGAATTTTTTTCACTAGGCTGTTATGTCATATTTTTGGGGTCGCTGACAAACTGGAAACAAATGCAAACAAAATGATTCAA
This sequence comes from Geranium rotundifolium, assembly GCA_963920655.1. Taxonomy (NCBI): domain Eukaryota; kingdom Viridiplantae; phylum Streptophyta; class Magnoliopsida; order Geraniales; family Geraniaceae; genus Geranium; species Geranium rotundifolium. The sequence continues at coordinate 12,286,471 of OY987313.1, forward strand.
CGTTCATGAAATTTCATTTTTATAGTAGCAAAAATAATAGCATCTCACCCACAATTGCAATTTCTTTCCAATCACTCAAAACCATCACTGCGACAAAGATGCCAGAAGCACAGGTTCTAAGAATCAAAGAATATATGAAACACTAAGAATTACAGAATTATGAAACCAAACACACATTGACCAATGGATTTGCAGTGCCGTTGCAGAAATCATACCATGTCAAGCAATCAAGCCCAAAATTTCTGTACTTTAATGGATAATATAGATGCCCTTCGATGAACAGAGTGACCAAGTAAACCGTTGATTGGTTACACAACAATGGACAGATCCTACATTACAAAAACAGAAAGGCAAGCAATGCATTAGAATACTTATTGCGTGATAGCCCAATAAAGTCCTTGAAACAGCAATTAACTAATGTTGTGTCGTCTCGTTGACTATTTAGAAACAACTTATATATATATATATAGTTTTTTAAGGCAATATATATTTGTTAGGTTGTTGGAAAGTTATATGCACAATAAGCCCCCATCATTCAAGGTGATATAGAAATATACAATTGCTTAAACTATATGATTATCATGATGAAGACAAGTCATTACTTGTGGTCAAAGTAATAACAACCCACCTTTGCTGTCAAATTTGACACAGCCATGTGGAATTTTTCTCTAGTTTTTGAACCTGCAACTTGTCCAACCTTTGAAACCCTACTGAAAGCACCATTCAGCCAAGATGTTCCTGCAGTCACGTACCTGTCCAGCCCCAAAACCAATTACATTACTTCATCTTCTAATAATTTTTTTTATCAGGGATGATGATGTAAGATTGTAGGATCTATAAAAGTAAAAAAAACTAAAGCGAGGGAATAGAGAGTTATAACCTTGGAGGACATCAATTGTCATACTACCTTTTCAAATTTCACGTGAATTAGTTAATAACAGAGCTGTGACTATACAGGGATAATGTATATTCCTTCTACCATAATTGAGACAAAATTCTGAAAACTTATAAAAGCATAAACTGAATCATTTGACAAAATCTAAACAAATAAGGCCTTTTTAATAAACACCCATTTGATTAATGAATTAGGACTTGAAGAGAACAGAAAATGTAATTCCTTGAAAAATCACATTAAAAGACCCACTTCAACAATCAAACAGGAGTTTAGTTAAGAAAATGAGGAGGGTTCTCTTTTATGCACATTAATATATACTTATGAAGCAAGCCTATATCCGTCTTCTGCTTTTGAAATTTCATGAAAGTAATAAGGAATGCCTAAACTGAATTCACTCAGAAGATCCCCCATTGCCAATGTGAAGAAGCGATTTGTTACTTACCAACTAACCTCGTACATAGTGCAGAATCATTTAATCTATTTTTCCACAGCTAAACATGAAATTCATGAATAGACCACTGAATGCTACCACGGTTTCTACATACTTCCCAAAGGCAGCCAATTCTTGCCTTAGCCAGTTAATGCAGCAAAGTCCATGGTAAATGCTAGAAAGTAAATAACTAGATAATATTGTTTCAGAATCGTGATATTTTTACCTGCTTGTTTTGACAGCTGATCCCGTGTTATTTATCTTTCGTTCTGCTGCGAATACTGCTGCCATTGTTTTATCAGACACTTGAAACCTTTGATCAACAGACTTTACTTTCTCATTAACCACTGAAATCCCGACCGTTAATTTCTCTGTGAGTCCAACTTTCTTGTCAAAGGAAACAACTTTGGCAGATGCACTGGCTGTCAATTGATGCTTCTCATCAAAAGCTTTAGCCTTGTTCACTGCATCTTGTCGTATAGCAGAGCCTTTTGCCAAGACATTTGTAACTACTTCTTGTGCTCTGCTAACATAAATTCTTCTGCTGGTAGGAGAGGTAGCGTTATCCTGCTAACAATGAGATTCCCATAAAAATCAATACAATAAATATTTTGAGGTGCAGAAGACTAAGCAAATTGTTGAAGTGTCCCACATGGAAATAATGTAGATTAACTGAACACTTGATAAGTATCTTGTGGTCTCTACCAAACCAACTTGCTCAACCCCAACATGGAAAGAATGCAGACTATGCAATCCTCAGCCATATTTGACATAACCAACAGATTATACGTGCAATCCAAATAAAGTTACAAGGGCTTCTCTGATGTGGAATCCCAACAATGGTGTTCATGGAATCCCACAACATTAACACAATTATTCCATGGCTTGCTTATTTCTGGAGAGGAATGGCTCTAACTAATGAGCAACAAAGTAAGATTTGTAGTTTATTATCAGTCTACCTCAGCATATGGTGATGCATTTTCCTCAGGTGCAACACAGACGAGATCGTTTTCCGTTCTTACCACCTGCAACATTGCACCTTATGACTACGAAACATTGGCTACAACACTTGAAAGGAGATTGTAGAATCTAGTTAACATACTTGCATCTCACGCCTCGGTACATGGTTTTCCACAGGAGTTATGCTCACTAGTTGATCCACAATTGTTGCTCCCTGAGAAATAGAAAAAAAATCAGTTTCAAGAGTTGCAACCACGACTTCAAACCTAATAGCATTTGCCTCCTAAAATATTTTTTTGTAAAATATGTCAAGATAACATGACCTCGCCAAGTAAGAAGAGAATGGATTAGCATTATATATAAACGACATGTCAGACTCATAGGATTCCTAGAAAAATAAAGAGACGAGAAAAGAAAATATTGATTTAGAAATTAGCATTATTTTCAATTATTTATACATTAATGTTGACCTCTTACGAGATAGGAGGCCAGAGGTTCAAATCCTAGTTGGTATCTGCTCAGGGGCAGGTGGGGGCTAGGGAATAGAAGTAGAATTTTCTCTAAAATATTTGTAATCCTATAATAATGGGCAATTTATTTTATAAAAAAAGTAACTCTAATCCACTTTCAAAGATATCCAGTCCACCAAGCCCTTTTCCAAAAAAAGGAAGAAGCGGGGTGTGTTTCAGGCATACTTGATACTCCAAAAAAATATTATTGGGATGAAATTGTAACCACTCTCCCCAGTTACAATTGCATGGAACAATAATACTTCTAAGCCTATAAATCTAATTATCCATATTATACTATCCTGACATAAAACTTTCTTCATTGAAATTAGCTGTAGTTCAGTTGCCTTTTTTTCTTATGAAAATAAAAGTATGCTTCATATGTTCATTTACAACCAATAAAGAAATGGAAACACGAGAAAGGAAAGAGGCCTGAAGACATACCGATAACAATAGTGCAATTTCAAGTGCTTTTGGATCTTTGAATGTAACAAATGCAATCTTTGGGTGGCCAGATTCCCTGCAAAGAACCAGGATCAGGAATTAAAACAGGGACAAGAGATGTGTAATAAACCCAATTAACCCTTCCCCACTTAGCTTTCTCAGACAAATGAGGAGATAAATTGATAAAGGAGAAACTCAAACAAAAAAAGAGCATAAACTAGAGTTTTCTTACACCCTCAAAATCTCCCTATCATTTAAACACCGCCAATATATTATTTTACTTCTCTTTTCCATTGTCAACATCAAATTATAGGGTGAGAAACAAGATAAACCAACTGCCGATAAATAAATATAAAAACTAACTGAACTGTATATCCCAATTAGAGCAGACAATATAAAAACTCTAGCAGACTTGAATTCAATTCAAAAATATTTTCAACAATAATAACATAATCATATATCTTCCCACAATGTGTATCTTGCTTTTGCCAACACAGAAGAAAAAGAAGTCCAAAAATAGCTCTATATCATTAATGACCAGTAATCTGGTAAACTAAATTCTCCACTTCCCAAAGCATATGTTTGTGTTCTGTGCAGGCAATTTTCAGCGTTCCCCATAAAATTTATTGATCTCAGACATATTCATCTTTCTGAGTGTCCCCAAAACTAAAACGGAACAGAACTCTAAGAGAATCCAAGGCTTCATTTTCTAAACACGTTCCTCACTTTTCTCGGCAACCAAACAGAAAATCAGATAAAACATCAAAGTTCCTACCATCAAAACATCAAGTAACAGCACGTATAAACACATTCACCGCACAATCCATACCTAACGATCTCAATGCGTTCGATTTCTCCCGTGAAGGAGAAAAACTCATGGACCTCTCTCTCGGTGGCTAGATCTGAAAGGTTGTTCACCTGAACCGTTCTCGTCTGCAGAGTTGAAGATAAACAAAATTCAAATCAGAACCGTCAATTACTAGAACAGCAACAACAGAAACTGAAAGGTTCCCCAACTCTCAGAGGCTGACCTGAATCTGCATTGCTAGTTATGAAAATATGTGGATTTTTGCAGCTTGATTGAAGAAGCTATCTATTCTTGATATAGGGTCTGGGAAGGTCTATGAGTATTCTACTATGGAGTGTAGAGAGAGAAAAGGAGACAGCATGGACCGACCTGGGAGACAATATATCGAGCAAACTAAAAGGAAGAGAATGTAATTAACGTGCTGATAAAGATGAAGAAGACGAGAAGAACTTATGACTTTCCACTTTTGCCCTTCGAGTTATCCTGATATTTCGGGATGCGAATTGACTGTTTTGCCCTCGTGATTCATTCCGATAATTAAGCTACCCTCTTCAATCAATATTCATGAACAAAGGAGATTAATTAATGGTGAGGTGATTTGTTTGAACTAACAACCTGTCGTAATTATTGTGAACCCCCATCCTTTACATTTGCTTAATTAGTGGCTAAGTCGTTCACAAAGGGGAAAATTCATGATCAACGTCACCACTACATGATATCATTCAATTGCAATGTCCATCACATAGTTAAATTTAATTTAAAATATTCACAATACTACTATGTTAAAAAAATATCATTTGAACTATTCTATATCACATAAATAATAAAATTGTCAACTTTTTAAAAATAATTTTTGAAAATAATATTTAAAATAAAAAACCAAATTGAGCAATCATTTTTATTTTTAATATTTTTATTTAAAAAATTATGTTCAAATCAGATTTTTATTATTTATTCCAGTTGAAAGTGAAATATTTAAATGAATAAAATACCTTTGTATTTTATAAAAATGAAAAATAAAATCATTTGCTTAAATTATTTTTTTAAAAGTTTTTTTATGAAATAAATGATAAAAAATCTGATTTGAATATTATTTTTTATAAGAATAAACTCTTCTAAAAAATATTAAAAATAAAAAATCATATTTTTTTGAATTTAAAAAAAAATAGTAATATTGAAATCAGTGTTTTATTATTCATGTGATAAAAATACTTTTTGAGATAAAAAATTCAAAAGAATAATTTTTAAATTTTTTTTAATATAGGATTATTATGGACATTTTACATCAAATTTAACTTTATGGTTGACAGTACAACTAAATAACACCATATAGTGGTGACATGCAACAGAAATCAAGTGAAAGTAGTAACATGCAAAAGTTGTATATTCGAAAGTAGTGATTAGTAATTTCCCCTAAATAAAAACATGTTCTGTACTTTCTTTTTAAGAAAGTGAAGTGTATTTTGTTTTTCGAAAACATTCATCTTTATAACGTAAACAAATTTAGTTAATGCTGAAAATAACAATGACAAGATTTGGTGTGATAAAACTCTCATTTGAACTCCGATATTGGGAAGTTAATAATAAAGTTGGCTAATATTGCATTCAAACGCGATTCAGAAGCAAATATAGTAGTAGTAAAACGTTGGACCAATAAGATCACATAATGGAATTCGGACAAATCGACTCGAACCAATTATAATTATGTATAGTCACGACCTCCAACTCGACTGGCTAGAGAAACCCCGTGATCCCGTTGGAAAACCTTTAAACAGAGTTTCTCAGTAACCCCGGAGACAACTTAACTCGAATCAATTAGCAGTATGCAAAGTCACGACCTCTATTTTGACTGCATGGAGAAATCTCGTGATCCCACTTCAAAACGCATCAAACAAGCATCATCGATCAACCCTGCAATCGATATTATTACTCCAACGCCGGCGATTGACATCTCTAGAGGAATCACAAATTTTTAATAATCCAAGTCCTATAAGATCTTCGTGCTTACCAGGATCAGTCCAGCGACGCCAGAGAACCTCCGATCCCTCCTAGTACTGAGCCATCAAACAAAAATTAAAAATCGGGAAAACAACCATACAGGGATCGGCTTCCATTGTCCAAACTTGCTCCCCCGAGTCACCACGACCGTCGACCACCGGCAGAACACCTTCTGTAGGGCCACTCATGACGAACCCTACCTTCCCCTTCCGGATTCCGATGAAAATCTACCACATTTCGTGAAATTCGTCCATCCTGAAACTAGCTAAAAGTTACCCACATCTGTCAACACCCCTGCACATCGAGAAACAATGTCATAAAAGCGGACGCTCTCAACTTGAGAAAAAACCTTAATAACAAAATGTGTTGTGATTTGTTTTTCAATTAATATATATATATATATATATATATATATATGTGTGTGTGTGTATTTATAAAAAATAATGAATCTTCTCTTAAAATTAAGCATTCATCTTTTTATAAATAATTTTGGGAAAATTAAAATAGAATTAACCGTAGTTAAATTTTTTTTTTTTAATTTTGAGTTTGAGAATGTCCACTTCTAAGGAACGAGGGTATAACCGTAATAGTTTTGTACTAAAAAAGGAGCTTGGTCAAAGCAATCAATAGTGGCCGACGAGGACCTTAGTTGGACTCGAAATGAAACTTCGTTTGTCCGCTGCCAGCTCTCAGCTTACAGATTAAATTAATGGAGAGGACACGTCAAGGATCCTTGTTCTCGTCTCAATCAATAAATAAATAGTGTGTATAAAATGATGATTACAATCAAATTGTGTTAACGGTAAACGAAAAAGCTGGTATTTAAATAATATAATGGACATTAAATAAGCAGAAAAGGCATGAATCGGACACTTTAATGAATCAATGTCACTGAGTTTATTGGCCGCGCATGCAGGTCGCTCGCAGCATGCTTCGGCCTGCTAGGTGTCAATCAGCAGCAACATGAGTTCTAGGTTAGAAAAATGCTTGTTTTATTTTAAATTGATCATAACTTAAAAGATATATTTAAAAGTTTAAAATGACAATTAAGTTTCCAAGACTATAACCCGGTGTAATCGGCGCCATGAGCCTTTATTAAATGGTTTTAGCCGAGATTAACACAACTTTAGTGAGAACTAAAAATTGCGTGAAAACGATGAAGACTAACATAAGAATATTATGTGATAGAAAGGTATTAAAAATCTGTAAATCCTGTCGGGAAAATGGTTTAACAAGGGTTTGAAAGAAATTTTTTTTTGTCTGTCACGTCAGCACTGACGTCAACGACTCTGTCAGTGCATCGCTAGCGTCAGCGCGTGCGCCACCTGTTATGCACTAGGAGGTTCACGCGGTTCTTATGCGGTGGTCTACACCAGATCACCCACCACCATGTGTGTGCGCGATCGTGTTTGTGTGTGTGGGGTCCGGTTCGCATATATATATATATACACACACGTGTGTGTGATCTGGTCCAAATCAAGAGAGTGCACGAATCGTGGGAATCAGCGTGACACTTGGCGTCGCGCGCTAACGTGAAAGACCCGGAAAAAAAAATCTTATTTTCTTTCAATCCCTCGTTAAACCATTTCCCGACAAAAAAACATTTTCCTCTTAAGGTTATACAAATGGAACACGTCCTCTATCATATGACGCACCCATGTTGGTTCTCACAATTACATCTTTTGTTTCTCGTTGTAATGCATCTCCATATACACACACACAAAAGAAATCACGTACAAACTCCAAGAGAGTCATGCGAACCTATAAACTGATTACACGACCGTTGGATGTGTAGGAAGTGGACATATGGCCGACATGTGGCATGAACAATTTGTATGCTTAATTTGACTGAATACACTAGGCGAACAAGGGCATATAGTAATTTTAGCGAGTTGACTTAAATAGTTATTTGTCTAGTCAATTCTTTCGTTGTACTTGTTCCTGGTGATTTCTGGCGTCCAAGCTTTGGAGATGCTCTCGGATTTGATCATCAAACATTACTGAATACTGATTTTCTATTTCCAAGGTATTTATCGTCACCGACATTCAAAGTTCTCCGTACAATGTGGATGCGTTTTTAGAGTTTGTACACTAACAATTTTTTCCCTTAGTAACGGCACACATTTTGCGCCGTTACAAACAATTTGTGTGCCGCTACAAACTGTAACGACACTCAATAAATGTGCCCGTTACAAGTTTGACGGCGCACCATCAATGTGCGTCATTACAATTGTGACATCGCACAAACTCTGTGCGTCGTTACAAAAGTAAAGTGGTCGTCGGTTTAGGGCACGGTGACGGCAGATTTGTGACGGCGTACAATACACATGCGCCGCTAAGCTTGTAACGGCGTACATGACACGTGCGCCGTTCCTAGTGTAACGACGTACATTACCCGTGCGCCATCACTATGGTAACGTCGTACATAGCACATGCGCCGTTACAGTTGTAACAGCACACAGTGTACGTGCATTGTTACAAATGATTTTAAAAAATAAAATTAAATGAAAAAAACTAAAAATTTAATTTTATAAATTTAATTTTCAGTTTTTTCATTATTATTTTCTTAAAATCAATATTCAAATTTCTAAAATTATAATTTAATAATTAATATTATAATTCATAATTAAAAGTAAAGTGTTTGAATAAAATATTATTATTACATCGGGAAACTATGATGACATGTCTGGACCTCTAAACATATTTGGGTCAAATGGAGGCATATTCGGTTTAACCGGCCGCAATTACTCGTGGAAGTACTGCATCATATTCAAGTTTTGTGAGCCTTGAGTTTGGAGCACAATCTCGAGCTCTATAATATTCTCGACTTGAGTGGATATAACCTCTACTTGAGTATGGACCTAAGTCTGAAGGTCCGTAATCTCCACAACAGCACCAGAGGAGTTTAAACGTCTTCTTTGTCTCGCCGGTGCCTGGTAATCACCCCCGCAACCCCGGATGTGTTGTCCTCGGGATGATGTGATGATGATTCCTTTGGCGGCATCGACATCTCTGACGTGTTGGGAAACTTGTCTCATGAACTCGTCCTCCTCAGCGTCAGTCATCTTTTTCAGATGATCATTTTCGTCGATATTTGTCGGGTTCTCCTTCCAGTCTTCAAGCACTTGGGTAATGAAAATTTGTAAATCAAATTAAGAATTAATTAATAACATAAATTAAAATATAAAATTTTGAAAATAATGTTAATTAATTAATAAAATTTAACTTACGCGTTTCGAATCCACGTCCTCTTCCTGCACATGATCAGTATCAGCATCCGGGACAGGAGGCTTCGGGTGAGCCTTAAGCTATGCCTCCAATTTCTTGGAGATCTGTACGATGTCGTCCGACTCCATCTTCTCCCAAACTTTTCGGAATGGTACTGGACCCGTATGGTGGTTCAATTTGTTATCGCTGGATCGAATTTTTTTCATTTAAGATCCAACTTTTTCCTGAAAACAAATTGAAATTAAATTCTGCCCCGAATATTTTTAAGAAATTTAATTCTGTTGTTTACAATTTTTAAAATACATCGTCGTCATCAAAGTGTTGAACGATCCACCGCCATTGGGACTTCTTCCCTTTGAATATTTTTGGAATTCCATTACGCTTTAGCTTGTTCGACTCTACGTGTAATTTGCACATGCACTTCTTGTTGGATTTCCGCTCCTTGTAAGCATCTGCGACTACTTCTCGAATCCACGTTTTCAACTCGACCGAAGTATCATCCATTTGATACAAGCGCTGCAATTATTTAGTCTATTTTTAAAAATACGTAATTTGAAACTTAGTAGATTGAGATTAAGTTTCTAAATTACCCAAAAGCTCTTCCGAAATTTCTGATACTCGGTCGTTGGAAGATCGACCTAGGTCTGGTAGGAAGCGTCGCATTCTCATGCAAACTTGCCTACAACAAAGACTAACCTCCGTACATCAAATGGGTCGCAGTCTCTATGAAATTGGGCGTATGGTTCTCCGTCTACCCAAGTCAATGGAACAGGCATATTGTCGTTTTTCTCGACCACTTTCTGCTCATTTTTATGCAGATGTCAGATTTTTCCACCTTGCTGGCCCTGTACTTCCAGCTTCCGGTCTCCAGTTAGTCATCTTCAACTTTATAGTCGAAGTAGAGCTCGTGCGCCGAATACTCTAGAGCATCGAGAGGTAGAAGGCCCCACTGGTTCAATGGGAATTTGGGTTCCCTTAAACTGCCAGCTCCGGCAGGTGAGGCTCCCGAGTTCTCCGAGCATTTGCATGAAACTCTGCCTCTGGCCCGACACTTCGTAAGCCCATCCTAAATCATCCTGGCTCGGTTGAGTCGGCTGCGGCGGCAGTGACAAAGTGTACATATCATCGTATGGAGTAGAAGGCGTCTGTGTAAGACTGAAAAACTTCGCGTCCATAAGAGACCGCCTAAGTGCTTTGGCCTTTGCAGCCTTGAGTTTTGGGTTTGGGTCTATTATCTATATTTGGAATAATTCGAAAGTAGTGTTTTTAGTACATGAGAAAGACGATTTTCTAGGGGAATTTTATAAAAAATTCTAAAAATACCCTTAAGGGGTATTTTTTTTAATAACTCCGAAAATACTCCTTGAGGATACCCCTTGAGGGTTATTTTCTAAAAATTCCTAAAATACCCTTAAGGGGTATTTTAGGAATTATCAAAAAATACCCCTTAGGGGTATTTTCCAAAAATACCCCTTAAAATTATGAAAATACCCTTAAGGGGTATTTTTTGATAATTCCTAAAATACCCCTTAGGAGTATTTTTTAATTCTGAAAATACCCCTAAGGTTTTTTTTGATAATTCCTAAAATAACCCTTGGGGGTATTTTTTTTTTTTAAATTCGAAAATACCCTTAAGGATTATTTTTTGACAATTCCGAAAATGCCCCTTGAGGGGTATTATTAAAAATCTCCGAAAATACCCCTTGAGGGGTATTTTTTAATAATTTCGAAAATACCCCTAAGGGTTATCCTAAAATAACCCTCACCAGTATTGTTTTAAATTTTTTTTTGAAATTACCCCTTGAGGGTTATTTTATGTAACGGTACGTAGTCATCTCAAATTCTTGGGTATTTGTGCTTTAAATCGTGAATTTTTGTTCGTCATCGTTGTCAGGTTCTTAAAATGGTGAGTTATGGAAAGCGGCATGCATAGAGAAAGCACTGGCTGAAGAGGAGTATGTGACGGAAAGGAGAGTTGCATGTATTTTTTCTCTGGTGAGTTATGGAAAGCGGCATGCATAGAGAAGGCACTGGCTGAAGAGGAGTATGTGACGGAAAGGAGAGTTACATGTATTTTTTATCTGGTGAGTTATGGAAAGCGGCATGCATAGAGAAGGCACTGGTTGAAGAGAAGTATGTGACAGAAAGGAGAGTTGCGTGTATTTTTTCTCTGGTGAGTTATGGAAAGCGACATGCATAGAGAAGGCACTGGCTGAAGAGGAGTATGTGACGGAAAGGAGAGTTGCATGTATTTTTTCTCTGGTGAGTTATGGAAAGCGGCATGCATAGAGAAGGCACTGGCTGAAGAGAAGTATGTGATAGAAAGGAGAGTTGCATGTATTTTTTCTCTGGTGAGTTATGGAAAGCGGCATGCATAGAGAAGGCACTGGCTGAAGAGAAGTATGTGACGGAAAGGAGAGTTGCGTGTATTTTTTCTCTGGTGAGTTATGGAAAACGGCATGCATAGAGAAGACACTGGTTGAAGAGGTATATGTGACAGAAAGGAGAGTTGCGTGTATTTTTTCTCTGGTGAGTTATGGAAAGCGACATGCATAGAGAAGGCACTGGCTGAAGAGGAGTATGTGATGGAAAGGAGAGTTGCATGTATTTTTTCTCTGGTGAGTTATGAAAAGCGGCATGCATAGAGAAGGCACTGGCTGAATAGGAGTATGTGACAGAAAGGAGAGTTGCATGTATTTTTCTTCTCCATCTTGTTTATCCTTCATTGCATTGTCAATTGTGGATTATGAACTCGTTTTGCATTTGACTTGAAATTTGAATTGGTGTACTAAATGTGGATGACCTTGTACTGAATGCGTACGACCTTGTTTTTAGTGTGTATGACATTGTACTGATATGTGTGTGACCTTATGGTGATTGTGTGTATTAGAGATGTTAACCTCATAATACCGTGACCTTGTATCGTGAATTTGCATGACATTGTACTACAACTTTGTATGAGATTATACTGAGCGTGTATTACCTTACTGAATGTTTTAGACCTTGCACTAAATTGCGATTGATGTGAGTGAAATCTATGACTCTACTTGAGCCAAATCTCCTCACAATTAACTTGATTTCGTAAATTTTAAGGTATTTTTAGTCCATTGTGATGTCATGTATGCATTATTGGGTCAGAGTTTAATTTCAGGAAATCATGCCATTTTGTAGCAAAAAGAAGTTCACGATTAAAACCGAAATCAAACAAAGATGATTTGAAGCCAGAAGAAGTAGAGCAACTCACGACACTGGAGTCGTGAGTGGAAGAACACCATAACAGAGAGTTAATGAAATCTGCAAGTGAGGCCACGACACTACTTGAGTTGTGAGGTGCGTGGCAGAGAAACAGTAAGTCATGAGCTGGAGAAGGCCACGACACCCAGACGGTATACATCAATGGTACGCCATCACTACTGACAACATACCTAATATAAGTGTGTCGTTGCTACGGTAAAATGGTGTGATAATTATTTGGACGGTTAGAATTGTTTAAATCAGTGTTGTAAAAATCGGCTTAGGCGGCCGATTACCACCTAAGCCAATTTTACAACACCAGCTCGATTTTATGTAATAGACAGTTTAAACCGGTTAAATAAATTTAAGTGAGTTAAGTCGAGTTTAAGTAGGTCAAGTCGGGCCTAGGCACAAAGTTTTAAAAAAATCAATTTAGAAAATAAAAATTTTATACTAGTTTGAGAACTTTATTAATATAATTATATTTTTAACTATATAAATGCCAAAAATATTTATTATTATTATATTATATTATATTTATTTTGTTGCTGTATAATCCATGGTGATGTAGAATATTAGGGCTACCCAGATTTTAGGTGGGCCTTGAGATCGGAACAGTTGGGCTTGCATTCTCAATTCGAGCCTTAGATTAATGCTGTGTTTGTTTTGCTTATCATTCTTTTGTTATATGGCAGAGGAAATGGCATGAAATTACGGGACTTTAGTATACACGATTTTGTCTTACCTCTCTTGGCCTACTAATACATCTTGATAAGTCCCTTTACTTTTAGAATTTCTCACAAAAGTCTAACGCCGTTAGCTTTTGGTCAAAGTCAACTACTTTTTTGTAAAAATGGCAAAAATACCTATTTTTTTTAAAAAAATTAAAAATTACTTAAAAAATATTTTTAAAACTTTTTAAACAATATATTATTCTATAAAATCAATAATAAAAAACTGATTTTATTATTATAAAAATTATTTTTTAAAAAATAAAAAATTCTAAAACATAAAAAACGATGTTTAAAGACCGTTTTTCATTTTTAATATTTTTTCTTTAAAAAAATAATATTAGAATCATTTTTATTATTTATTTTATAAAAAATATATTTTAAGAAAATGTTTTTAATTAACTTTTGGGGTAATTACAGATCAGTACACCCGTCGAAACCTCATTTCAGAATTGGTACCCCAAGTTTAAAATTTTTTTTCTCAGTCCCCCAAGTTTAAAACGTTAACACTTCAGTTCAAATTCTGTCAAATCTAACAACAATACTGTTAATATTTTTGTTAGTACCCAAAATGCCCCATGTATAATTTTAATGGTATACTTTTTTTATAAATCTATATTTACCATATTACCCTTCATGAAATACAAAATATATCTTCTGTTGTGGGGGTGTATTTGTCTTTTCAACTAAAAAATTTAAGAAAATAAAATTTTAAATGTGCAATGACTTTTATGTCCTCAAATCTTCTCCATTTGTCCTTCATTTGTTCTTCATTCTGTTCTTCATTTGTTCAAATTCATGAACTTATGCAATTTCCCAGCAATTATTTTGCTCGACAGAGGCCGCCGTAGCCGAGCCCACCGACGGTGGCGCACGAACCGAGCTAGCGACGGTGGCGCCGGAGCCGATCCAAGCGACGGTGGCGCCGGAGCCGAGCCTCCAACCTGAATCAGTTATGCACCGACAGAGGCCGCCGGAGCCGGGCCCAGCGACGGTGGCGCAGGAACCGAGCCCAGCGACGGTGGCGCCGGAGCCGAGCCTAGCGACGGTGGCACCGGAGCCGAGCCTCCAACCCAAATCTCACCGCCGACGACCATTTCTCGCTGCCCCAACGACGACCTCGAACAACGCGGCCTCCTCGAATCCACCACAAGAGACCACCTCTGCGTCGCCTGCTCCGAACCATCCCTCCCTCCCCTCAAGTTCTATTGTTGCTTCGACTGCCACACAACCGTCCCCTTCATCGACGGCGCCACCGGAAGGATTAAAGGCAGACGTCGCCTTCGTCTAGACCCGTCGTCGAAGCTCGCGCCACCGCTGGTAAAGTCGTAGCTTGTGCTGCGTTGCTCGCTCTCGCCGGATCTGGTCTTACCGGCGGCGAATACGAGGTTCCGGGATGGTGTTACAGATCTGATTTGTGGGATTGGAAGATGTGTGGGTTCTGGGATAATAGGTTTGCAGATCTAGTTTTTGTGTGGCAAATAATTAGGTTAGAAAAGTGTAAATGTAAGGTTAAAGGAGGGTACAATTGTAATTGCACAAGTTATTTAAATTATTTTATTTGTTAACTTGTAAAGACCATCTTGCCCCAATGTACTAGTTAAATTGATTATTTAATTGGGGGTAAAAGGGTAATTGCATAATTACCCCAAAGATTATATAAAATTGAAAATTATATAGAAAGGGTATTTTGGACTTTTTACAAACCACATCAGTTAAATCTAACAGAATTGAACTTAAGTGTAACGTAATGAAACTTGAGGGACCGAGAAAAAAAATATCAAACTTGGGGTACCAATTCTGAAATGAGGTTTCGACGGGTATACTGATCTGTAATTACCCCTTAATTTTTTTAATACGGGGGCATTTTTGTCATTTTGACTAAAACTAACACCGTTGAGCCTCCGTGAGAAATTTGAATGTGCAAGAACCTATGAAGATGCATTAGTCAGTTAAGGGAAGTAAGTGAAAATTGTGTATACTACGAGGGAGGTAAGTGACATCCCTAATAAAAATGTAAGTGTTGATTCTTTAACATTTTCTAGATTATACTGTCACAAATGCACTTATAATTTATTTAAAATAAGGATACATAATAACTATAGAGTAATGATATCACCATAATGTCGTCACTCCTTATAGAAGATCCACTTTAAGATTAAAGAATTCCATCGAATTGAATATGATTGTATGTGTGATAACATCTACTATACCAAGAATCTCAATGAACCCGATTATTGCAATTTGTTCTCTCGCTTTTTTGATAAAACCCCCTTGTAAAAGTATTTGAACTATCTTTTCGACGATGTTACTAAATCCTATTCGAACCGTGTTGAAACACAAGTAAAATTTGATATCACGGAAACAAGTGATGATTAATGATGATAATTAAATGAATTGAGGACATGCTATTATGAAAAGTTTATAGTTTAAGAGAATTTTTTTTTTGAGAAATTTAAGAGATAGTTCTTACAAATAAACAATATAGGAAGATAATCTATAAAATTTTAATAATATATAGAGAGTTTTTTCTTGTAATTTTTCCTGTAAGAAATTTTTTTATTACTAATGCTGAAGGTTCTAAAAAACGCTAGGCGCTAATCGGGCGGACAACATTTCAAAAGGATTAATCGGGGATTAATCGGATTTGTAGTTTTTATTATTTTTAATATAAAAATGAATTATACTATATAAAAAATAAACAATCTCACAAATAATTGGTTTAGAAGTAGAAATCAATTAAGAATAAACCTATTAAACAAAACATCTGAGACGTTTTAGGTCTAAATGTGTAAATTGCAATTTTCAAT
Organism: Geranium rotundifolium; assembly: GCA_963920655.1. NCBI lineage: Eukaryota > Viridiplantae > Streptophyta > Magnoliopsida > Geraniales > Geraniaceae > Geranium > Geranium rotundifolium. The sequence continues at coordinate 12,302,518 of OY987313.1, forward strand.
TGATTTTTTTTCTTTAAATAATAGGACCGCCTGGGCCGATTAATCGCCGCCTAGCCCGCCTAGGCCGATTAATCCGCCTAGCCCGTTTTTTGGGCTCTACCGTTTTTGAGCGTTCGACTAGTGAAAAATGGAACGACAAAGCCCAAATGAGCGCCTAGGTGCCGCCTAAGCGGCCGCTTAGATCGTTTTTGGAACACTGCTAATGCTAAGGTGTAGCTGATACGCCCTATCACTTGGGCTTTCTTACTGAACTCGGGTTGGCAAGAGAAAGTTTTCAAAATAAATATTATAGTGCATTTACTTATCAACTTAACTTTTTAAACATATTGAAATTTAAAGCATGGTGTCAAATTTTGATATTGCACCCTCAATCTAATCCACACAAACCTTAACACGTAACTCTTGTTTGACCCATAGCCAAACTCAACCAGCCCACTACAAAATCAAGTCCAAGCTCAATTTTGGAAATCTCAACGAGAATAATAATGGATTATTACAATCTTAGACGATATTTTTACCGGGGACAGAATATTATTGTTACTTTTTAACAAAATTTATTTCATTATATAATTCTATCTCTTGTTCACCTTTTGAAATCATTTATAAATTATCCTCAGTAAAATTTTGTAACTTTTGTTTGTGGGTATTAGTTCTAAAAACAATTGTTGATATTAATATTATCGGGTAAGTGCCACCTCTGTAGTACATGCAACTTTAATACGAAACTTAAGAAATCAACAATCCATAACTTTGAGGCGATTATTTAGTGTTCAACTTTAAGTTCCAACAACAAAAAAAGGATTGAATAAGACACATTGGTAATAATGAAAAAGAAGAAGTCAAATGGGAAATGAGTAGATACCATTTGATTCATGCACTCCATGTTCCTCATACTCACTATCTACTCGGAAATCCACCAATTTTATGCTAAAATACAAAACAGAACACTCACCACTTTCTACTTTCCTCACATAACCTCCAATTTGCTCATTGAATCCACGCCCGCACCATACTTTTAGTGCCAATAACAACAATCAGTAACACATGCGAAATCAACATTTCATACTTATTACGTTATATTTATGTTATCGATCATCTAATTCATTAGTTTTAAATATTGAGTTGTTAAACTATTTAAATTTCAGCATAATTGTGTGTGTTAGTTTAATTTCGACTTCTATCTTTAAATTTGTGTATTATTCCAACCATTTTTATCTACACTTAAATGGTTTTATGCGCATAATTTTCGTATATAAAAATAAATGTGTAATTATTTAGAAAGAGTGTTTTCTCTTATAAAATTACATTATTTTTGTACTCATACAAAACCTTTTCCACACTATCAGAACAATCAAACTCTAAATCATCTTAAGTATTGTGATGCTCAACTGTTAAGTGTCCTCTTTAAGACAAAATAAAAAGTGTTTAGGGTAAAGCAAATCTAATTTAATTATCACTTGGTAAACATTTAAAAAATGGATTGGTCTTTAACCATTCTCATTTTCTCCCCATTAAAGTTGACGAAAGTCATACACGTATACATCAATTAAAAGAAAGTTTCTACATATAAATAGCCAAGAATATATTTTCTTGAAACCACTTCTCTCCTCAATGGCCACCGTAGTGATGCCCACTCCACCGAGCCACAGCTTCGAGCACGAGTGCAAGGAGATCCACGATTCGTGGGGGCGTACGGAGCAGCTGATCCGGGCCCTGGCGAGCAAGACAGAGGTCGAGAGGGCCCGGATCAGGGAGACTTACAAGGCAATGTACGGCGAGGACTTGGTGTCTCTCATCACTCACTTGAGGAGTGATGAGTCCACCAAGTTATGCGCCGGCCTGTCCTTGATGATGCTCCACTCCCACGACCGCGACGCTGTCGTCGCCCGGGAGGCCATTTTTGGCCGCCAAGGCGACGCCGATTACAAGGCCCTGGTTGAAATCTTTGCCGGCAGGAAGTCTAGTCATGTGGCCCTCATCAAACAAGCCTACCAAGCAAGGTACAACAAGCACTTGGACCAAGATATTGTTGACATTGAGCCTCCTCACCCATACCAAAAGGTAATAAATAAGTATATTCTTGGTGGGTCACCTGCTGGGATGTAACCTTCGGCTAATCAGAGATTTTTAGAATATTAGACTTGAGTTAACTTTATTAGAAGTTATATTTTCATTATTAGTTTAGATTAAAATTATATTAAAATTTCTTTTATCGACATATAAAAAAGATATGGATCTTGTCTATCACTTTATTTGATGGAACAACAGATATTGATTGCGTTGGCCGCATCGCACAAGGCTCACGAGGCGGATGCGAGCCAGCATGTGGCGAAATGCGATGCGAGGAGGCTTTACAAGACAGGGGAGGGAAGTGCAGGAGGGATTGAAGAAGGAGTGGTGCTAGAGATACTCAGCAAAAGGAGCATTCCTCAGCTACAATTGACATTTTCTAGCTACAAGCACATCTATGGCCATGACTACACTAAGGTTTTCAATTTATTGTCATCTTTCTCTCTCTTTACTACTTGTTACCATATTTGCTCTGTTAATTTTCTACTGTTTTGCAGACATTGAGCAAACTAGGGAACTCTGGGGAATTTGAAGATGCATTAAAGATGGTCATAAAATGCATGTGTTCTCCACCAAGCTACTATGCAAAGGTAATCAACTTGTTTCCCTAACCCATTTACAAAATGGCATTACTATTTCTATTTACCTTTAAATCGTGTATCATACCTAAGCTTATACGTGCAAGTGATTAATGCTTGAGTTTATGATTTGATGGTCAAAATTCAAGTCATGTTAAAGATAAAAGTTTCCTTAAATTTTCAAGGAATCCCCGAAATTAGGCGTTTATTTTGAAACAAAATATAATCGTTAACATGTTAATATAAAACTTGATTTAATTGAAATTAAACCTTAAATAACAAGTATGATCTTCCACTTATCAATTTAAACTTTTATGTTACGTTTAACATATTATGTATGTCATCTTGTTTCGAGTCAGACTCACAATCCATGTGTATAGTCATGTTGTACAACATGTCTGCTGGTGTGACCTTAAATACCAAGCTCGACCCTCTACATATCGTCCCAAACTTTTAGGTGAGTTGAACTTCCATCACTAACTGCTGACATTTTGTGGTGTATAGGTACTGTATACAAGCATGAATAAGGGGAGAAGCATAGACAGAGCAGCCTTGGAGAGGGTGATGATGAGGAGGGCAGAGGTGGACATGGAGGAAACACAGAAGGTTTTCAAGAATAAATATGGTGTGCAAGTCAGAGAAGCCATTTCTCAAATCATTCCTTGTGGGGATTACAGAGACTTCCTTCTTGCTTTGGCCTCTAAAACAAGCTCTTCCACTTAGCCATTTCTTCATCACATCCTTAATCACCATCAAACTTTTCATTTGTGCTCTTTTCCTTGTACTTTTTGGTTTGAACTTCATTATACACAACATATTACATATTTAACTAATTGATTGAACTGATAAACAGAGTACTTATATTTATGATCTATGTGTTACTAACAATTCCAAAAGAGTATAAGAAAAAGAATAAATCTTTTCCCAAGCATGAGATAGTGTAGGCCTAAAGAAAGATTTAGATTGGGTGAAGAAGCAAATAAAGCAACTCAACAACTTAGAAAGCCAAGAAAGGAATCTAAATATTTCTCTTTAGAGAACATTTCCTCTAGGAAACCTCTAAATTTGTACTACCATTTCCATCTCTCTTATAAAAAGAGATCCTATACATACCCATTCATTCATTCATTCAATCAACATCTTATTTGACCCGAACTCAAATTTGATTGATTTATGATGGGAACCCGGCCCAATGGATCAACCTTCGAGCGAACCTACGAAGAGTTCGAACCCTTTTGCAGTTGGAACAGAGAGGAAGGTCGTGACATCCTCGAGGTCCATCTTCCCGGTGCGTAATATTTCTATATAGTTCTTCTTATTAACAAATCATGAAAATTTTATATTCTGAACCTATTTTCGGAAAACCGTGTTATCGATCTTTTAACCCTTTGTCAGCATCCAAAAAGAAAACCCGCATTTATTAAGATTCGAATTCAAGGCCTCAATTTTATGTAGTTATTTATCGGCAATAAACCAATAAATACTAACAGGGCTAACAAATGTAACATTTTTTTAGTTGATTGATTTGTTTTTGGTTTTATGATAGATTTCAAGAAAGATCAATTGAAAGTTAGAGTAAACAGCTTGAGGGTCCTAATGATTACCGGAGAACGGCCCATCAACGCTAACAGATGGAGTCGTTTCTGCAAAGAGCTTCCGATTCCGAGCAACGCCAATGCAAATGAGATTCGGGCCAAGTTTACGGGCGCTAAGCTTTTCATTACAATGCCCAAGGCTCCTTCTCCTGCGGCACAAACTCAAGAAGCTGCAAGACCAAATCAAGATGGTAATGTTATTGATAATAATAATAACAACAATGTTAATAGTAATGGAGCTGCCGTGAGTACTTCTACGTTGAAGAATCCGTTGATTTCGGGTATGGCAATGAACAAGAAAATGGTGGCCGCTGTGGCGGTGGCGGCCGTGGCTGTGGCCTTGGCTGTCGGAGCTTATGTCACTTGCAAATATTATTGGTCTTGAAATGTTTAAGAAAATTGTGCTTATTTGTGTAGAATGTGTTCGATTGTTGAATTTGTGAATAAAAAACTTAAAAGGGTTAATTTCGGATTGCATGTCTCCTCTAATCTCTCTCCCTCTTACTCTTATCCATAATAATCATTTTAATTTGTGAAAACCAAAATTTTAAAGGGAAGAGAGTGTTTGTTTGAGTTTTAATTTCAATTTTTAAAAATTCTTAATTGAATTGAAGCTAATTTATTATGTAACCTTAAAAGTTTAGGTATTATTGACTGTAAATCCAAAAACAGCCAAGAGGAGAGTGAGACAGAGGAAGGAGTTTAGAGGGTAGAGACCAAATGCTTTGAATTTGATGAACACAATAGAGTTTATGACTTTCATAACATATATGGTAAAGTGATCAACAAAAGTGCAATAATAATAATACTATAATCTATTATAAGAAAAAACATGAGACTAGGGCTCTTCATCGAATCGGGTTGGGTAGACCCTGCTCGGATCTTACCCGACTCGATTAGAGTTGGGTATCAAAATTCAGACCCGATACTGGACTCGGTTGAGGAGTCGTGTAGTCGGGTTCGGGTAGACTCGGGTAGCGGGTGAGTCAAGTACAACCCAACAACCCGATGAGCCCAAATCCAAACGCATATCAACAATCAAATTCTAATATTACAAAATTAACAAATCAAAATGAACCCATATACACTAACACAAAATTATAATCTATCACAGATTATATACATATACATTATACACTAACACAGATTGAAAATCGGAACCCTAACCCCCAATTTGAAATTAAAATTAAAATCCTTAATTTTTATATTCAAATCAGAAAACCCTAACTTCAATTTGAAATTGAAATTGAAATCCCCAATTTATAAATTGAAATCAGAACCCTAACCCCCAATTTGCAAGGTAAATAATTTAATAAAAATCAGAACCCTAACCCCCAAATCAAAATCCCCAATTTCTAACCCTAACCCGAACCCTAACCCCCAATTTTTAATCTCAAATTCAAATTCAATCTTAACCCTAAATGAAAACAGCAAATTGAATTTCATTCGGGACTCAATCGAACCCAAGAAGAAACCCAAGAAGAGACTGATTGAAACCCTGATATAAAACTAACCTGATTTGAAGACATGTCGATGTCGTCGCCTCGCCGTCCACCTCTTCCGGCAGTTGGAATTGAAGGTCGCTTGAATCTTCATTGGAGAATCGAGGCGTTGGAGATTCTCCTCCCCACCATCGCTTGATTTATAGTGATGTGGTGGTGGAGAAGCTCCTCCAACGACTCGATTTCCATCAGTAATCAGCCCACCTAATCGAGTCGTTGTGAGAGGACGTGACGACGAGGAGATGAGAGGAATGCGAAGGTGAGTCGAGTTGACAGAGAGAGAGAGAGAGAGAGAGGGAGTGAGGGACACCTTTTTTTTAGAGAGAGGGAGTCTGACTCGAGCGAGAAGAAACCGAGAAAGAGAAGGTGACTTTTCAACTCGTGAGGTCGTGGTGGAGGAGAAGAGCCCACGTTGACAGCAAAGAACGACTCAGATCAGCTCGCGCATTCGCGATGGACGGACAAGGAAGCGCCACGTCTATTGTTGAAGCCTCAACTCTCTTTGCGTCTTCACATCCCACATCAGAAGTGTATAACGTTTTCTAACGTTTATAAGCTTCCATGTGGCTGAACTTTGCAAAACGAAGAATTGGGCTGTGCGTATAATTCTTAGTGAGTTGTTTGAGTTTGTGGAAATGATTCTGGTCGGGCTTGTTCCTGGGCTGGGCTGGGCTTGGATATATATATATATATATATATAAGGTATTAGCTACAAACCTCTTATTTGGTGTCAAATACAAACCATGGGAAAATGTCCAAACTGTATAACATGCAGTGCAATGTTGTATAATAATGTAGAACATGTAGATTGAAGCAATGTATAACATGTAGTGCAATGTTGTATAACTGCCACGTGTTGCAATCTAAGATAACGCGCGTCTCAGATCCGACGGTTATACATTGGTTTGGACGTTTGGACATTTTGAGTGAGTTTGTATTGGAGTGCATTCCTATATATATAACAAGTTTTTATATATACTGTCGGGTAGTCGGGTACCTGGCGGGTTCTACAATTGTACCCAATACTCGACTCTGTTGGCTTGTCGAGTATCGGGTCGGATGTCGAGTAAATCGGGTCGGGTGTCGGGTTACCGAGTAAAATGGACAGCCCTACATAAGACCGCCACATAGAGAATATATGGTGAATCGAGTGATTTATTCATATTAAAGTGGCGTATTTATACACAAAAGATTTAACAATGATGCAGAGATAAAAGAGAGTAGTTTCTTGTCCAATTAAATACAAGTGAGGAAATTATGGGTGACTAATTAATTTTATCAATAGTGCAAATATAACTAAAAATAATCTCAAGTAGGTAGGATAAAATATTATTGTTCTATTAAGGTTGTAGATGTCGCAAGAGGGGCATGGTGGATTTCCATTTTTGTATTTTAATACAAATTAATTTACATGTATGATAGTAAAATAATATATTATGCTATATAAAAAAATAAAAATGTATATTTAAGATGTTTAATATTTCTTCAAAGTCATATTTCAAAATCTTTGAGAAATGCGACAAAACTCATATTATAATTACTAAAACTTATATTCAATTAACAAGTCAAAATTGATAAACTAAACTAACGAGTCAATATTGGTATACAAATTTAACAAGTAAAGATTATGATCCTATAACCAAATTAACAAGTGAATAAAATAGTAAAATGATTCTTAATCATGTAGCGTTCATGTTTATACGGATATTGATATACTTAACAAGTTGTAATAGTTCTAACTTTTTTTTTTAATTAGTTTGGAACAAATCGGACAGAACTGGCCCAAATTAATCTAAAACCATCCCAATTCAGTACAAAATCAACTCAAAACAGACAAAACGACACAGCGGGGAAAAACTAGCGCCGATGTGGTTTTAGGTGTCACGACGCCGCCATGGCGATCTTGGCAACCGCCATTTACAACAATGATTTTTATGTAAAGGAAACTTACAACTGTTGTTTATTTGATAAGATGAATTAGTGGATTGCAAGTACTTAGGAGGAGACAATTTATGAAGTTTTTGGGTAAAAGTAAAAGCAGAGGTAGGCATATACCTAAGCTTGTGATGTCGGATTGCAGAAAAACCAAGGTCGACATGATGAACATAAGGTGAGGTAGAATGCCACACATAAACACCATTGACACACAGACCTTTAAGCATGGTTCTCCCCATGTAAATGTTCTCACAAGAAAACATTTTGATAAGAATCCAATAGTAGAATTATTTTGCTTAATAAACTAAGAATGGAAATAATGTTCTTTGTTAAAGATGCAACACATAACATTTAGAATGCCGTTTTAGGTGGTGGGGCATCTGCGTGACTCTGCCAGCGCGTGTCTCGCAATTTCAGGTCATCTGATCTCATCTTATACCTTCTAATGTACACCGACCTCTCTGGAGTCCCATCTTCGACATTACTCTCTAGCATATCTGGCTAGCGAAAAATGCGCTTATTTTCGAAGGAGCGACAACCTCACCGTCAATCACTTTTCTCAAGATCAAACATTTGAGTCTGTCGATTCATCTGACTTATAGTCTAGATACGGGCAAACTTCAACACACGAATCATGCATAGAATTTATCCCCTCTTAGACCCCCGCATGAAACATTTCAACACCACCTCTAATTTGGCTGAATCTCTTACTCGACTTCTGTACTTTGTCTATTTTTGTTTTTATTGTTGTCTATGTGCTTTTGTTGTGTGGGTTGGCACCCTTGGGCTTTGGGTAGTTTTTTTTCCAAGAGGTTTCTCTGATTCTTTGCTTTATTGTTTTCCTCTGTACTTCTTTTCTTTGCAATAAAGTTCTACAGCTTATCAAAAAAAACATTAGATAGTGGACAATGGAGAAGTTTAAGAGTGTCAGTGTGTGATTTCGTTACACTTATCATCCCCGACAAACAAGGAATCCGGACTAGTACATGGATGATGAAATACCATGTTCTTCGAGTCTCGAGTTACGTGATGAGTAGCACCGCTATCCACAAGCTATTTTGGGCCAGTAAAGACGGTGGTGGCCATGTTTACTTGTGGTTGAACGGTGATCGGGTGATCAGGAATTGTGGTGAGAATGGGGGCGAAGTCTAGGATGCTGATTCAGAAACGTTAGGTAATGAAGTATGATGTGCCCGCTGTTTTTTGCACCATTGGACACCTCTATGGTTTTCTACCCCAAACTAATTATTTGGCTTCCAAGTAGAAGACGATACGAATAGGACCAGGGACAAGGCAGAGCAACAGAGGGACGTGAACGACTCCTTACTGAACGAGTTTGAGTCGATAGAGCAGTAGCCGGGGAAGAAATTGCAGCCCCTCTAACTCAAGACATAATTTATAATTTATTAATTTCTCATGGAGGCCGTCAAATGAGATCGGTGTGTCTCGAGCATTGACACTGTCCATAACTGATTTGTATGAGTCATTTGGTCCTTACAAACTAATGTCATTGAGATCCTCTTGGTGTATTGGAGATCCAATAGAGGCAAGGACAACAACAATGTTTTGAGTGAGTACATGAACTCAGAAATGGAAAGCACCCCTTTTGTTGATGATCAAAGTTTAGCTTTCAAATGTTTAATGTGATCCCGAGAGGGACGAGAATTAGTGTTGAAAAGTAAGGTCCATACTTCACGAAAAAACCTAGTTTATGTTATAGAAACGTCACTGGAAAGGAAAGTGTACGGAGGAGGGCTCCATAGATTAAGCGATCTACTCGTTTCCAGAATAAGTAAGATGGATTCGGTACATGCAATGGTATTGTGTCTGAGGTGGTTTATTGTCTCAAGTTTTATTATGTTGGAGCCATCAACAAATTGAAATAGATCATAGCCCTCAAGATGAACTTGGATTTGCAGCTTATAGGTGATGAAATGTGCAGGGGTCAACCTCATAATATATGTGGGTCATGGTTGAGTAGCATCAAGAGGATTTTGCATTTGGGAAGTTGGGTCAAGATTTTGTTGGTGGAAGAATACGTGGATCGGTAACATCTGATACCAAAGTTATCATTAACTTAAGGTATTTCTGTAATTTTTTGAAAACTTGATAGGCATTTGAGTCTTCTTACATGCAAAATTAACTGTGGTATCAGTGTGATAAATTGTAATTTCAGGACAGCCAACTCTGTCATTTTCAATATCTTGTACTTGAGTATAATTTTCTTAAAGTTAATGGCATACATAGAGATTTCACACATACTCTATTATTGTTTCTGTCCATTGAGAATATTTGATTTGATGGTACCATCATGTACTTGGGTAACCAACCGTATGTGCCTATAGTTGTGTTTTAGACACACTTTGACATGGCTAGAATTGAACAGTCGGTTCATTTTGTGCAGCTTGAAATTTAGGTTGAATGGTTTCAAACCGGCCTAGCAGGCTTTGCCGTCTATAGAATGTGCGACGATTCTTGAGGTGAAGACCCAGCAACTGCAGTCCATAATCACTTTGGTATGTCAATAGGAACAAAAGATAAAACAAAAGTAACATAGTTTTCAGAAAGATATGGTTGGTCTATGCATATTCATGCCGTTCTTGCATCCTATAAATACAACATCACATTCTGCAGTAAAAACTCATCCCATACTCACATCTACGTCTCATACTAACTCTTCATCTATGGCTTCCTACATGTCTCTGGTCATCATCATTGCCTTTGTATTTCCAGCATTTGCCTCTGCAACAGAGTTCGTCGTCGGAGATGGAATGGGCTGGACCATCAATTTTGACTACCAAGCATGGGCTACAGGCAAAGATTTCCAAGTTGGCGATACGCTCGGTAAGTCTTCTTCTCTTCAATTTACTCCCCCACCCAAAATATAAGTATCTAACAGTACTATTTGACACATTATGATAAAAAAGTGCGTGCTATAGTTGATAGTTATATTCGTAGTTGGGAATAATGATGGTATGAGTTGTTTTTGTGCATACAGTGTTCAAATATCCTATTGGGGCTCACAACGTGTTCAAGGTGAACGGAACAGGGTTCCAAAACTGCATAATCCCATCGCCAAGCGAAGCGCTGACGTCGGGAAATGACAGGATAGTGCTGGCTACTCCCGGGAGGAAATGGTACATCTGTGGTGTGAGCAAGCATTGCGTGGCGGCCGGTCAGAAGCTGCTCATAACGGTGCAGCCGCTGACGCCGACTATGGCACCTTCTCAGTCTGAGGCGGCCTATAGTAGTTCTGCACACAGCGCCGTGGCCTTGGATTTGTTTCACTTTGTCACATTGCTTATTGTTGCTTTGGTCTGTGGCTTTATGGGTTTAATTTGGTTGATTTGATCATTACATTCTTTTTCTCAAAATAGTAATAATTGTTTCATTGTCTTTGTTTGACAGTCATTTTACTTCAAAATATTTTGTTTTCTCTTGAAATAATAATGGTTATGTTTTCATCTTGAATCGTGTGAAGATATGATGTTCTTAATCCAGTTACCATGATTCTAATGAGATTACGATAAAAATGATGAATTCTACAATTTCATTAAAACATATGTACAAAAATATCAATTTATTAATTTTTTCAATACAAATGCCCTCCATAACTAGTGTTTTATTCGAAACAACATTTTTCATAATTAATTATAACATCATAAATAATGAAAAAAGAAACAAGTCACTGGAATAAAGTCATGCATATGTAAATGTAGGTACGAGTGAAGATACATTTTTTTTCCGAATAACATTGACGTGTGCGTGAAAAAAAAGTATATAATTGTAGAGATGCAATCCAGTACAAATGGTTGATTAGATACAAATATAAAAATAAATTATATTTATTAGATGTAGTCAATTAATAGTCCAAATTCTTCTATGATTTCATTAATTAAAAATCAATGAAAATGGTATGATGGTCATTTGAATTGAGAAATAAATTAGCACGATTTTAGAAATTTGAATTTGAAATAAATATTCAGAAAATTCTTATCAAAAAATGAAAGAGAAGAGTTCAAGTTCAAAAATCAAAATAAGTACAGATAGAAACATGGTATGAAGAAAATAAGTACATAACTAAAGATGGAAACGTGGAATGCTAACCATAAATTGTCAAAATGGAATATGTGATTATGTGCAAAATGGAATTATGAACTCTTGAATCTACATAAGAATGAGAAGGGAATCATGAGATTATGTGCAAATGGAATCATGGAATTTGCACATAATCTCATGATTCAAAGTGTTAATGACATTATTCCATTTTGCACAATATCACATAGTTTCATGATTTCATTGCATTCATAGTCAATTTAAATGATTTCTTGATTCCATTTTGCACAAAATAAAATAATTCCATGATTCTATTTTGTACAAAGTCAAAATCATCATGGTATGGGAAGTTGTCACGATTGGAAGTCATAAAATCAACATGCATTGATTCTATGACCATTCAGAAGCCCTATTGTTCAAATTCTATCAACATGCTTTGTAAGATGCTATACACCTAAAAAGATCATGCAATTCAATCTCACCACATTTGACAAAACATGGAACTCGTCAAATCATTGCTCCATCAAACAGAACCAATAAACCACCATATTCATAGCAACAAGTTCATGACATCAAGTTTATACATTCACATTAAACTAATCATCATATCTTCTGCTATATAATTTTTGAAGGTGTAATTTTTAAACATAACATTTAAAAACAAGAGAATCAAAATCCAAGTACCTTATGTTTAACAATGGGGCTCTTATGCTCAACCATTTTTCAACACAAACTCCGACACCTCCTTCATGACACCAACATGCGAAGATCGCAAGAGCTCACATATCTCTTCCAATTTGTAAACCGGAGCCACCTTGTCAACTAAAACTTAGATCTACACAAATAATCAACTTAAACTCATATCAACACAATTCTATTGAACAATCAATATTCAAGTTTCAGAAAGGGATCGCAACAGTCAAACAATAAGAACGTCAATAGACTTACGAAATTCACAAAATCGACGAAGTGAAGAGATAATTGAAATCATGCGATTACATGCAAATGAAATCATGGAATGGATTACATTGTTTCATATTCCATTGTTCCATCGGCGAACAACAATACTGGAACAATGCATATGAAAATTCGCAAAATCGAATGATGAACCCCAAACAAAATTGAAAATTCATGTGAAAAAACCCAAAATTGAATAATTGAATAATTGAAATCAAATTGTAACCCAAAAATCACATGCAGTTAGCACAATCACGAGATTGAATGACACAAACACGATTACAATGATTATGAAACTAATTTAAGCTCAAAATGAAAATTCAAACTACATAATCTCAGAGCATCAAACAAAAAAACACAACAAGTCTAAACAAATACAACAAATTAAACATGTATTGTGATAAAATCATCATTAATGATGAACTGAGTTCAAACCTAGCTTGTTGGGTTTAGGCAAGTTCGAAATGTATTTGTGCTTTCCGCTTAGTTGGTGTCATTGATGAAATCCGAAGACAAAATTATGGAGACAGAAAAGTTAGGGCAAGAAATTGGGGGTTGAAAACGATTTGGCGATTAAGGAAAGGATGACTGCTTAGGTTTCGGTGATTCGTGCACTGATGGGAAAAAATAGATTACGTAAAGATTGACCGAGAATCACTCAATAGATACGATCTGATTAAGAGTATTGAATACAACAATAGCGAATTCACGATTTTACCCAAAAATCACAAGCGTTAATGTGCAATTTTGTTCTTTTAAGTTACTATATTTACAACCCGTGCCCCTCTAAAATTGAACTGATCTGGATCGTCGAATTACTCATCAGACGGACATGTCTTATTCGTATACTGGTGTGTGAACAAGGCATTTGTACACGATTAAGTCCCGGAATTATAATGTTTCACCAAGGGTGGATGTATATATATAGTTTCTTTTATTTTACTATGTAAGAATGCATTTTCACGTTTAACTCATGAATAGACCATGATATGTATGAGACAATACTTAAAACAATGTGTATAGTTGTCCGCTTCATTAAGAGACTATGGGTTACATCACAATGCACTCCCTGTCGTATTGGGACATGCAGTCACATACAAGATATGTTTTGTCTCTCAAATGAACCATCAAATTTCGTTTATAACGAAAATACACATATATCGAATTATATTCATATTGGGCAGATGCGGTGCCAACTTCTATATCTTATTTTGAACTAGAGCATCATATTCATTAGTCATGACATTTTTTCTTATTCGAGCCATGAAGAGCACTTATTGATTTTTTTAGACATGGTGAGATAGAGGCGGTGGTGGATACAAGTAAATTGTGGACATATTTATTATTTAGGTTAAAAATACCATGTTGACTACGAGTGATAATTTGACGAGGTTGATGTCGTATAGGTGACAAGGTGGTGTTTTATTTGATGAGTTTAAGCACTAGTGACATGTTGAGGAGAAGTATATGTGAGGTAGGAGGTGAATGGAAAAGTATACTTGAGGTAGGAGGTGAATGGAGGTAGGAATTTTGTGTGGCAAAGACATGAAAGTGATGAACTAAATGTGGAGAAATGCTTTAATTTAAAAAAGAAAATTTTAGATAACTCTCCTTAACTATACGCGAGTCTCATATGAATTTTCTTAAGTACAAAATCAATTTGAGAGGTGCCCTAAGTATCTAAAAGTCACAGTTTACCCTTTTCCGTTAACTTTTTAAAAAAAATTGTTAAGTTTTTATGAAATGAAGAAAAATATTCTTGTATTTGAAAAATTAAAATAAACAAATAAAAATGATTATGAACTTTTTGTACAAATTAAATTAAATTTACTCATTGTACAAAATAAATAATAAAATTCTATTAGTAGTAAAAAAAATTTAAATTTACTTTTAAACATCATTTTTTTATTTTTATTGATTTTTATAAATAATACTAAAAAATATTTTTTTATTCTTTGTTTTTGTATGCAAAATAGAAAAAAAGAAGTTCAAAATCATTTTTATTTGTTTACTTAAAAATTTCAGATATAAGGATATTTTCGTCATTTCACAAAAAAAACTTAATAGAATTTTTAAAAAGTTTACGGAAAAGAGTAAAGTGGGACTTTCGATACTTAGGGCACCTCTCATATCAATTTTGTACTTAAGAATACTCATGTGAGACTCATGTATAGTTAATGGGGTTATTTGAAATTTTCCCTTTAAAAATTTATATGAATACGATGAAGGAACATGTAATTTTGAGAAAGAAAATTGTTTTTCATAAATAATAACATGGCGAGAAGTTATAATTTTTATACTTGACAAATCATAACACTTATATCCTCTATGATGCGAAGGATAGCCGAGAAAAACACAATGGATGGACCAGGCATGTAGCTTACGAATGGCAGTGGCCAAATATATGAATAAGAAAGAAAACCAAAGGCACAAAGATGTGATTAAAGAAGGTCCTTTCGATACAGGGGAGCTATATCCAAGAACCTTGGTGGGAAGAATGTTGAGTGGATAAGTGGTCTTTTGAAGAGTATAATGCCAAGTAAAAGGTGGCATGGAATAATGTGCGTGCTAAGAAGATCCGAACGATATTATTTATAAATTTTATTTGGTATTTTGAGAAGTGTGAGGGCAAGAAAAGTCGGAGTTAGAATGCCATTTTGTACGAAAAAAATGTGAAAAAGAATAATTATCGAATATTTTACCATTACCACATCGCAATTATATTGCTATAGTAAATGCGTATATAATCATGTGTGCCGTTTGTATAGCAACATCGTACATGGTCATATTGGTCATTGCTAAACTAATGGCATACTAAAGTTAATGTTCATCGCTGGAACAAAAGCCAGCCCTTTCAAAATTCACGTGTTAACAACCGCGTCGTGTATGCCGCCGTTAATACCAACGGTGATTTTCTTGCTTGGCAGCAGCTCGCCGCGCCGTTATGGAAAATTCAAGTAGCTTGTTTCTTGTGTATTAATGGGTCAAGACCAAAATAACATTTCTTGTTAGTGTAATATTCATATATAATACACTCTATAAGTCTCATAGATTTTCTTTACATCAAAGCATCTGATCAGCCGTCGGCATCTCTAAACATATAATGATGAATTTTAGCACTGGAAATGGCGGCACTGTAATAATCAATCACAATGGATGGTAATATAATTTGAACCTATTGTCAAAACCCAAATTAATTTTTATTCAGTTTGTTTTTATTAGATTAAATTTATTATTTGATTCAGCTTTGATTACAACAATAAGATGATTAAATAATCGAAATATAATTATATATATTATGTACATCCTCGGAATTTTGCCGTCATGGGGATACCTGGGAGGCTCTTATAGAATTAAGACTTGGCAAGTGCAGTCCATCAGTAATTAACTTGGTATTATTTAGTAGAAGCAGAACAAAATATAAAACAAAAGTAAGATAGTTTTCAGAAAGATATGGCTGGTTTATTCATATTCATGCCGTTCTTGAATCCTATAAATACAATATCAAATTCTGCTACAAAATTCATTCCATGACCATTTATACTGCTCATACCAACTCTCCATGGTTTCCTACATGTCTCTGTTCATCATTCTTGCCTTTGTATTTCCAGCATTTGCCTCTGCAACGGAGTTCGTTGTCGGAGATGGAAAGGGATGGACCATCAATTTCGATTACCAAACATGGGCTGCGGGCAAGGATTTTCGAGTCGGAGACACACTCGGTACGTCTTCTTGCCTTCAATCTTCTCCCCCAGTTCTCAAATAAGTGCTGAGCAGTAACTTTTCATATTGTTTTTATACTATTCTCAAGCCAAATCTTGATAATTTACTGATTTAGAATAAAAAATAACTGGAATATCAGTAATATTCTTCTCTATTTCTATTACAAAGAGATGACCTGCTAGAATTCAATAAAATATCCTCAATTTCAGCTGAATTCAAATCAGATAGTTATAATTGTTGGATCTAAGAATAACTCACAGAACAATAATAGAGAAAGATCAATAGAATCGAATACTTTTCTTGGTTTATTTCATGCTTATTTATAGGCTCCAACTACAACTAATATAACAAACTAGGAAATAAACAAACTAGGAAATAAACAAAACAAGAAAATAGGAAACAAAACACCTTATACCTAGCCTAAGTCTATATATAGAGATTATTGGCAACAATCTCCCCCTTAATCTCGAACATATATGTCTCTGATCTTCAATTTTGTTCTCATTTCAAGAAATTTGAGTCTTCCAAGTGGTTTTGTTAGAATATCCGCCATTTGTTCACTTGAGCTGACATGTTCGATCTCGATCTCACATTTTTCAACACATTCTCGCACAAAATGATATCGCGTGTCTATATGCTTGCTTCTGTCATGAAATACTGGATTTTTGCTCAACAATATCGCAGATTTGTTATCAACTCTCAACCGCACCACCTCTGGGTCTCTCCCTAGAAGTTCTCCGACAAGTCTGGAAAGCCATATTCCTTGACACGCAGCTGAAGTTGCTGCAATATACTCTGCTTCGCACGAAGATAATGCCACCACCTTCTGCTTTTGTGAGGACCATGTTATCAAGTTGTTCCCTAGGAAATATACAACCCCCGTTGTACTCTTTCGATCATCGATATCGCCAGCCAAATCACTGTCACTATAACCAGTTAGTGTTGATACACCATTACTATAACAAACTCCAAAACCAAGAGTTCCTTTCACATATCTGAGAATGTGTTTAACTGCTTCAAAATGTTGGACTCGAGGTTTCTCCAAGAACCTACTAACAATGCCCACTGAGTAAGCAAGATCTGGTCGTGAATTCATCAGATATCGTAAGCTTCCCACAAGACTTCTATACTCAGTAGCGTTCATAAAGTCTCCTCCTTCCTCCTTGCTCAGCTTTGACCTGTACTCCATGGGTACTTTGCAGGAATTGCATTTTTCTAGACCAGATTTTGCCAAGATTTTCTCAGCATAATTCTTTTGGCTTAAAGTGATTCCGCGGTCACTTTGATTAACCTCTAACCCTAGATAGTAGGTTAAAAGGCCAAGATCACTCATCTGGAAAAAACTACACATTTTAGTTTTGAACTCTATTACCTCGGTGAGCACCGATCCTATGATGATGAGATCATCGACATATACACCGACTATCAGTTGTGATGATACCGAGAGCCTTGTATATACTGCATGCTCTAGACAACTCTTCTTGAACCCGAGAGTTTTGAGGCTTGCATCGAGCTTGACATTCCAGGCTATTAGGGCTTGTTTTAATCCATACAGGGCCTTCTTGAGACGCAGAACTTGGTTTGGATGACGTTTATCAACAAAACCGGCTGGTTGACTCACATACACTTCTTCCATGAGCTCTCCATTTAAGAAAGCAGACTTTACGTCCATATGATGCACATCCCAATTCTTTTGTGCTGCAATGGCAAGCAGAAGCCTCACTGTTTCGAGACGAGCCACTGGTGCAAACACCTCATCATAATCAATTCCTTCTCTCTGGGCATAACTTTTCGCCACCAAGCGAGCTTTGTGCTTTGTGCTTCGTCACTTCTCCTTTTGCATCCTTTTTTACCTTAAACACCCATTTTAGCCCAATGGCCTTCTGATTTGGAGGAAGAGAAGTCAACTCCCAAGTCCCATTCTTTTGAATACACTCCATCTCTTCTTCCATGGCTTTTCTCCATCTATAATTTGCCAGAGCTGCATCTATACTTTCGGGCTCCTCAGATGACAGAAAACATAGGCTTACATGCTCTGTTTCGACTTCTGAAGTTTCTTCGTAAATGTCTCTTAAAGATCTTACACGAAGTATCTCTTCGGATTCAGGAGACTCATGAGTGTTTTGTTCTGGTGTATGAAGCGAGTGAGGCGTTTCAGGAGATTTTGGTTCTTTGTCTTCGAGGACTGGTTCATCACCCCACTCCACATAGAAAATGCCGTTGTTCTCTATTTGTGCTTCATTTTCTGAGGTCCAATCCCATTTTTTTCTTTCATCAAAAACTGCATCTCGACTAATCATTACTTTATTAGTGAGTGGGTTATAGAACCTGTATGCCTTCGAGCCATCTGCATAGCCAATGAACACGACACGAGTGCTCCGATCATCAAGTTTTTTCAGATTTGGGTCAAGCACCTTGATGTGTGCCACACACCCAAATACTCGCAGATGATTCACCTTTGGTTTCTTCTTATACCACATTTTATAGGGAGTCTTGTTCTGCAAGCTTCGGGTTGTTGCTCTGTTTAACAAATAAACTGCAGTCATCACTGCCTCTCCCCAAAACTTACCAGGCATGCCCATATTCTTCATCATGCTCCTCGCCATTCCCACGATAACCTGATTTCTTCTCTCAGCTACTCCATTCCGCTGAGGAGATCTTGGAGCAGTGAGATAGCGTGTCAAGCCTTCTCCCTCACAGTATACACTGAACTCGCCTGATAGAAACTCTCCTCCTCTGTCTGTTCTAAGTGCTTTCAGCTTGCGTTCGACTTCCACTTCGAGCTTTAACTTTAGCACTTTGAAAACATCAAGGGCCCGATCCTTTGTTTTTATGAGGATAGCCCACATAAATCTTGAATAATCGTCCACAACAAGAAAAAAATACTTATTACCTGCAGGAGTCTCTGGGGTAATTGGTCCACACAAGTCTCCGTGAGCCATGTCGAGTTGCTTTTCTGCTCGATAAGTGGATCTTGTAGGAAAAACCCTTCTTCGTTGTTTTCCTGCCAGACATGTTTCACAAATTTGTTCTGTATGACATATGTTGGGCATCACATCAACCATACCTTCTTTAAACATCTTTTCTAGGGAACGAAAACTTAAATGCCCAAATCTTGCGTGCCAGAGCCATTCCTTCTCCTCAAGTCTGGTGAGCAAACATATTGGTCTTGCATTTCGCAACTCTAGAATATATAAGCGATTTTGAGTTCTCCTGGCTTTGGCTAGAAGTCTTCCCTCAGCTTCGTACAATCTGAGCCATCCTCCTTCAATCTCTATTTTGCATCCTTCTTCATCAAGCTGCCCTAAACTGATAATATTACTTCTCAAGAGAGGAATGAAGTAAACATTAATCAATGTTCGGTGCTCCTCATTCAAACCTTTGAGTAGTATTGTGCCTCGGCCCATTATTCTAACAATCGAACCATCTCCGAACTTAACAGAACCTCGTACCTTTTGATCTAATTCTGCAAAAACACCTCTATTCCCAGACATGTGATTGTTGGCGCCAGTATCAAGGTACCAGGTGATTGACTCCATTCCTTTTGTGAGGCCCAGCTCGGGATGCACTCCCAATTCGTTCAACTCAATGAACTCTTCCTTCCTGTTCGTGACTGCCATAAACAGAGCAGGTTCTTCCTCAACGAACTCTTCCCTCATGGTCTGGTTCGTGACTGCCATAAACAGAGCAGGTTCTTCCGTGCGACACTGCTCCACAAGATTAGCTTATTCTTTTGCAGGATTGTTACACTCATAGGCAAAGTGTCCCATCTCAGAACAATTATAGCACCTTTCCTTTGTCTTATCAACTCTCTTCCAGTTGTTTTGACCACGACCACGACCATGGCCACGACCACGACCTCTGCCGCGCCATGAGCTTGGTCCTTCGTGATTCCTTGACTCTTTAGTTGACTGGGCCTCCCATTGAGTACGAGTAAGCAGAAGTTTCTCGCTTTCTTTCTCCTGGGCTTCCCATTGAGCACGAGTAAGCAAGAGTTTCTCGCTTTCTTTCTCCTGGCTCCTCCCCTTCAGTGTTGATTCAAACGCTCTCAACCTCCCAACAGCTTCTGCAACTGTCATCTTAGTTAAGTCACCCCACTGTTGTATAGTACCTACAATATGTAGAAACCGATCTGGGACAAATCGAAACAGCTTGTCCACCACCAATTCTTCTGTTATTTCACCCCCTAGGGTTCGAACCTCATTCACAACGTTTGACAACCTCAAAGAGAATTTGCTTATGAACTCGGACTCTTCCATAAGTAATCTGTCAAATTCTCGTTTGAGCACAAGAACGTTTGCTCTCTTGACGTGATCCTCTCCAATTCTCATCTCCTCCAAAGCCTTCCACGCTTCTTTGGCTGTCTGTTTGTCTGCTATCGACATCATGACAGCATCCGGAATTGCTTGGAAGATCACAGCTAGAGCCAACTGGTCTATTTCTTCACTTACAACGCCTTCTCCTTCGATCGCACTCCAAACTCCAATAGCACGCATCGATACTTTCATCTTACAAGTCCATACCCCGTAGTTGCTGTCTGTCAGCATAGGGTACGTGACTGCAAACCCTCCTCTTCCTTGTCTTGTAATAGAAATCGAGCCTTCCACAGGCGCTTGAGCCCCAACCATCGTTGAGCTCTCCATAGATTCCTTCTTTGATGTTTCGTCCACCATTATTTGTGAGTATTACCTCTGATACCAATTGTTTGATCTAAGAATAACTCACAGAACAATAATAGAGAAAGATCAATAGAATCGAATACTTTTCTTGGTTTATTTCATGCCTATTTATAGGCTCCAACTACAACTAATATAACAAACTAGGAAATAAACAAAACAACAAGAAAATAAGAAACAAAACACCTTATACCTAGCCTAAGTCTATATATAGAGATTATTGGCAACAATAATAAGAGTGTGTGATGATATCATAATTGGGATAATAATGATGTATGGAGGCCTAATCCTGTGAGGACCTCACCACGTCGTGAGACATGTACAAACCTGTGAGGGAGCTTCACGTAGCAGCACGAGTTGTGTGCTGGAAGAAAAATTTCTCAATCTTTTGTTACACCACTTCCTGACAGAGTATTATTTTTTCTTTTAAATTATAATATGGAACCTGGGCCTCTTGCCACATGGCGCCCTCGTACTGGTTATGATAGTTCTCACGTATGGAGTGCATCCCTTATGATATATGTGTTGTTTTTGTGAATACAGTGTTCAAATATCCTATTGGGGCTCACAATGTGTTCAAGGTGAACGGAACAGGGTTCCAAAACTGCACAATCCCACCGCCAAGCGAAGCTCTGACGTCGGGAAGTGACAGGATAGTGCTGGCCACTCCCGGGAGGAAATGGTACATCTGCGGGGTGAGTAAGCACTGCGTGGCGGCCGGCCAGAAGCTGCTCATAACGGTGCAGCCGCAGCTGTTGACGCCAACTATGCCGCCTTCTCAGTCCGAGGCGGCCTATAGTTCTGCACACAGATCCATGGCATTGAATTTGTTTCGCTTTGTCACGTTGCCTCTCCTTGTTTTGGTCTCTGTGGCTTTATGGATTTCACCTTTACAGTTTTTTTTTTCTTCAAAATAATTGTTTCATTGTCTTTGTTTAAGACAATTACTTCAGAATAGTTTTCATTTATGCGTTGTAGCTCTTCAAATAATAAAAGTTAGGTTGTCTTTGTTATTTTCGTAGTGTTTAGATTAGGCTCATCAAAATCAAATGGTAATTAAACCCAAAAGGAGCGATTGGAACATGAAAAAAGTGATTAATGAATGACTTACAATTACATTGCAGAAGTAGAATAAGAGTAACAGTCAGTATTGATATACAATCAAAATAATAAACATATACTGTTATACAATTAAAGTACGAATTGCCCTGTATTAAAATAAACAAAAAGTCTAATAATATAGGGATAATTCTACTTAACTACCTTAAGGTTTACCACTTTTTCACTTACCTACCCCGAGTTTTCATTTTGGCTTGTGAGACACCTGAAGTTGTCGACTTTTTTACTTAACCCAATGGTGTTAACTCAAAAAAGTGAAAAGTCCAAAATGTCCTCCATTACCTTCTCAATTTCTTTGATATGTGGAGGGTATTTTGTCTTTTCATTTAAACAAATAAAAGAAAATATAAATTAAAATTAAAATGTGAAATGACAATAATGTCCCTGTCTTCAACCTTCCATTTCTCCCTCCGGCAAGGCTCCGGCGAGGCTCCCCGGCAGCTCCAGGTTCGTCGCCGGCGGTGGGGTCGGGCTGGGCTGGTCGGAGGCGGAAGAGGGAGGCGGAGGGTCGGAGCAGGTCGCGGGCGGAGGTGGGAGGAGGGAGGCGGAGGGTCAGAGGAGGTCGCGGGCGGAGGTGGGAGGAGGTCGCGGAGGTGGGAGGTGGGAGGCGGAGGGTCGGAGGAGGTCGCGGCGCCGGTGGGGTTGGGCTCTGGGCGGAAGGCGGAGGGCCGAGCTCGAGCAGATCGCCTCTGCCTCCACCTCCCACCTCCGCGACCTCCTCCCACCTCCGCCCGCGACCCCCTTTGACCCTCCGCCTCCCTCCTCCCACCTCCGCCCGCGACCTGCTCCGACCTTCCGCCTCCCTCCTCCGCCTCCGCGACCTCCTCTCACCTCCGCGACCTCCTCCCACCCCCGCCTCTTACCCGACCAGCCCAGCCCGACCCCACCGTCGGCGACGAACCTGGAGCTGCCGGGAAGCCTCGCCGGAGCCTTGCCAGAGGGAGAAAGGGAAGGTTGAAGACAGGGACATTATTGTCATTTCACATTTTAATTTTTAATTTTCTTTTATTTGTTTAAATGAAAAGAAAAAAATACCCTCCACCCATAAGATATAATTATTATTTATTTGAGGGTAAAATTGTCTTTTTATATTATCAAATTAATTTTTTATTTGTGTAAATGAAAAGACAAAAATACCTTCCATCTATTAAAGAAATTGAGAAGGTAATGGAGGGCATTTTGGACTTTTCATTTTTTTGAGTTAACACCGTTAGGTTAAGTGAAAAAGCCGACAACTTCAGGTGTCTCACAAGCCAAAATGAAAACTCGGGGTAGGTAAGTGAAAAAGTGGTAAACCTTAGGGTAACTAAGTGGAATTTTATCAATAATATATGAAAAGGTTTTTACAATTTTATTTCCATCTATTTTTACAAAATTATACTGACAGTAAAAAAAATACTATGTAAACAAAGAGTTTTTTCAATAAAAACAATGAATATAAACTTTTTACAAAACTAAAATATCGTAGGAAGAGTTTTTGTAATTTTTCGTAACATTATGAGAGAGTGAGTGAGTAAGATTTTTAGAACGAACAAGTACTTGTAAAATCATGAGTACATACCACTTTTAAGCTCTATGATTCTTATCCTCACTCATGAATCTTGAGTTAGAGCACCACCAACGGCATGGACAGACCAAACACGCCAACGGCTCTGCCACGACTCGATCTTATCTTCATTGGCACCGCATCGGCAGTTCCGTAGCCGAGTATTCTGGTGATGCCCGCGTACTGGAGCGACTCGGCGATCTGAACCACCGTCACGCCCTTGTTCGTTCGCGCCTCCACGTCAGCACCCCTCTTCATCAACAGCTCGACCACTTCCACGTGTCCTGCTTCCGCGGCGCAGTGCAAGGCCGTGTATCCGTATTCGTCCCTCGCCTCCACCTCTATCCCCTTTTCGATCAGAGTCCTCACCGCCTCCAAACGCCCCTTGAACGACGCCCTGTGCAGCGCCGTCCAGCCGTGCTGGTCCCGCCCGTTCACGGCGGCTCCGTCCTCCAGGAGCTTCTCGATCGTCCTCGCATCTCCTCTCCTCGCCGCAGCGCACAAGCCGTCTCCGAGCCGGAGACAGTCGAAGAGCCTCGCGTGCCCCGACTCCGCCGCCAAATCGTACGCCGTCCGCCCACTGTGGCTCCTAACGTCCTTGTTCG
Source organism: Geranium rotundifolium (assembly GCA_963920655.1). Classification (NCBI taxonomy): domain Eukaryota; kingdom Viridiplantae; phylum Streptophyta; class Magnoliopsida; order Geraniales; family Geraniaceae; genus Geranium; species Geranium rotundifolium. The sequence goes on from OY987313.1 coordinate 12,326,880, forward strand.
CTCCCGCACGTAACAGAAGCTTCACCATGCTCTCGTCCCCCATCCCGGCGGCGATGTGCAGCGGCGCATCTCCGTCGCGCGAGTTCCGTAGATCGGATCTGGCGCCGCCGGCCAAAAGCAGCCTCGCGCAGTCTCGCCGGCGCTCCTCCACGGCGAGGTGCAAGGCCGTGTTTCCGTCTCCCGTCAGAGCGTCGACGATCGCTCCCTTGAGGAGGAGAAGCCTCAGAACCTCCAGGTGGCCGGCGGCGGCGGCCAAGTGAATCGGTCCCCGATCAGAGCTCTCCGATCGCTCCGCGCTCGCTCGACGAGCCAGCAAAATCTCCACAATCAGCGCTTCGCCGGATCCGGCGGCGGCTTCCAGGGGGCTAGATCTAGATCCGGACCGGCTCTGAGCCTCCACGTCGGGGTCGAATTCGAGAAGCAACTGAACCAGATCAGCTCGGCTCTGAGCAATAGATAAATGAAGCAGAGTCTGGCCGTGTGAATCAACCGAATCAACCGATTTCCAGTCAGGATCGCTCCTCTCGAGAACCTCCCTAATCTCATCCATGGAGCCATCGGCCACCAGGTGAGCCAGCACCGCCGATCCGACGAACACGACCTTGATTCCGCTATCGATAAACACCTGCTTCTTTCTAAAGCAGTCGGAGGGGGCGGCGTCGGAGGTGGCGCCGGGGACGACGACGCTGTGCAAGAGGAAGGAGTCGGGGCAGTGAGGGAAGGAGCGAGGGACGGCGAGCCCGGGCGGGAGGTGGTAAGCGATCTCCACCGTCAAAGTGCAGAGAGGAGATATGATTCCAGAGTGAGGCGTGACGGTGTAGCGAGCCTTGTTGACGGCCTCGAGCCGGAAAGCCACGGGCATGGTGTGCATCACATTGCGCAGCGTCAGCTCGCCGGAGCACTTGCTTCCCGGCTCGATCCTGACGGCCACCGTGCTCGATGGCTCCAAGCTTATCAACCTGTACATGCTAATTGATTCAGATTAGAGCTTAATATTGTGGTTAGTGGAATTTGATCATTTGAAGGAAGTGAGTGTGCTGTGATTTAAAAGGGGAGGAGAAGGACTTAGCCGGCTGCGTATGTGGTTGAAATGAATTTAAAATGTTAAATTGAGGTCTGACTTTAACATTTTTCATTTGAATTTGATTAAAATTGTAATGAGACAGTTCACTAATCTATGGATTTTAATAAAATTCAACTCTCGAATTCAAGGCAAATGGAGCTAAAACTAGAGATTTTTTGTAAGGAAAGAGCGCCAAGTGGTGGTGTAAGAAACAATGCTGACTTGTTCTATTTGGCGTCATTTAGTTGAATAAGGTGAGGCAACTGATTAACCTGTGTGTTTCGCTGGAAGTCACTATCTTGCTTCACTGTCGCCAACAGTTTGGTTATATATATATGCACAAGAAAGAACACTTTTACGAGAATAATCTTTTATTAAATGTCGTACTTGTTATGATTCGTATCAAAGATACGGAAACTTGTTTGTTTTCTCCAACAAAAGTCAAATGAATTGTTATATTATTTAGGCGTCTACACATTTGATATTCAAACCAAGATGGGTGACGGTTACGTAATCAAAAGAAATGACTATCATGTGCATAGAAGATTGTTTGGGAAATAATAAGGAAAATTATCTTAGTTTTGTAATTAATCATTGTGTATTATTATTAGAGATAATTTTAGAAACCACCCATTAAAATAAGTTAAATTTTAAGTAACACTCCTTCAAATTATTTGTCTCAGACACTCCTCCTTAATTTGACAATTTATCTCACTTGATATTTTCAGTTAAGTTTTAGTTAACTCTGATAAAATTTAAGGTCAAAAAGACTATAGAGATAATCTCAGCTAGCTACAGCTAGTTTGATGCCGTTCTCACATAACTATAGTTAATTTATTTTTTCACTTGGAAACCTAGCTAGTTTTTGTAAATATCACCTAACTACGTTTTCCGTAAGTTTTAACTTAACACCGTCAGTTTTCGTAGCAAAAAGACCAAAATGCCCCTGAGAGTTATTCAAATGGATAATCTCAGCTAGCTACAGCTAGTTTGACGTCATTCTCACATAACTACAGCTAGTTTATTTTTGGGTTAATTACAGTTTGCCCATACTAGTTTGACGCGATTTGCAGTTTGCCCATGTTATGATAATTAAAATAATATTAATAATATATTGAAACTTTCGAATATCATAACTCTTACATACGAGCTCCGTTTCGGGCTCGTAGTATATCAAATCGAAGAGAATCAGACCGTTATCAGAATGTTTGGTCATTTTGTAACAAAAACTGACGGTGTTAAGTTAAAACTGACGGAAAATGTAGCTAGGTGATATTTACCAAAACTAGTCGGGTTTCCAAGTGAAAAAATATACTAGTTGTAGTTATGTGAGAATGACGTCAAACTAACTGTAACTAGCTGAGATTATCTAAGACTATATTATCCCTCAATTTGTCTCAGGTTTGAAATGCTATTTAACTTTGGGGTTTTCCAATTTTTTGTTAATTTTGTGGAATATACAATAGTAGTGTTGATTGTGGTGAAATGATTTACTCATGTTGTTAACTTATAGGGGGTGATTTCTGAAATTATCCCTTATTATTATAAGAATATCTCTACTAATGTCAAAACTATTCATGTGTTTAAAATTTTAAAAACAATAATTAATTCTTTGTATCATTGGAGACCCGAATTTGTTGCATTCTTGTGTAATTATAGAATACCATTTACGGCTGAGGTTGGACTTATAATGAGGCTATTTGGTTTAGTTATGACCAATATATCTCATCAAATGTTTTAATATTATTATTATCACTGTTTCCTTTTTTTCTCAGAGCAATGCAAATAGCTGGTTCCAATAGCTATTTGCCCTCTTATCCGGATTAAATAGCTGGTTCCATAAGCTTTTGCTTTGTTTTCTTTCCCAGTCAATTTCTGGTCTCTCTGTTTAAGATAGTTTCTTGTTTGAAAATTTAAGAATTATTTATTTACAAAAATTTATCTAATCGGTTGTTTAATTATAAAGAAAGAAGGAAAGTAGGCTAACATAAATAGTAGTTCGGGCCTCCAAACTCTAAGCAGCCATGAGTGAAACCTCAGAGAAAGGTGAACCACCGCCCAACCCCATCCCGTTCCCACCCCTACCAGCATTCCTGCCACCGCCTCCACCCATGCTCCGACCTTTAACATCCCCCCACTCCCCAACAATACCAATCAAATCAAATCAAAAGTTCAATACACAGTTATCTTCTGTAATTTTCCCCACAAAATCAACAAAGATTGGTTGACAACGGTCTGTAATCACCATGGGCTTGCAACCGATATCATCATACTTATCACCAGAACTAAGCAAGGTCAAAGAATAGCTTTTGTCAGATTCAAGAACAGAGAAGGAGCGAGAAAGGTTGTCTCTAACCTCAATGGAGCTTTATTCGTGGGCGAAAGACTGATAGTGGACTTCCGGTAAATCAGAAGAAAGATGGCAAGGAACAGAGTGTGGAGGAAAGTTGTGCATGTTGTGCCCTAGAGTAGTCTTCTGAGTCACGAATCAAAATTGAAATGTTTTGTCCCACGAGTTGTCCTGAAGTTTGCATGTACCCCAAGAAAAATATTGTCCTGAATCGATAAACATGTTTAGTTTAATCAGTGTGTAAAGTGATAAACATATTTAGTTTGACATAATAAATTTTGTCGGCTTTCTATAATTTTTACCGCCTCGCTTCATATTTATATATACATGAAAGTTAAATTCAAAATCAACTAATAATCAAAGTCGAATTAGTTTTTTGTTATATACATTTGGTAATTATTTTATTATTATTATTATTTTAAAGGAAAATGACACTTTTGGTAATTATTTTATTATTAATTAAATTAAATTTTGAGTATGAAGTTTTGTCCCTCCTTAAAAAGAAATTTGAATCGTGACATGTGACTTCGTGTCGTTAGATACAAGAAAAAAGGCACGGATCCATTGAATGATGACACGAGAGCGGACATAACAATTTTTCTCACTCAAGAACTGAAGCGCTAAGGCAAGACACGAGTCTATCCCACGACTCGTGTGTTGTGACGTCAGCTTGCCAAATCTTATTTGTGTGAGATCAAAGTCAATCCCAAGACACGACCAGCAAGTCACGACACACCATGTCGTGACTTTACGACAGACCCATCTTTTCTATGTTTGTTTGCCTATTTTGTCCCTAACTTGTGATGGTAGAAATAATGATTTGAGATTATTTTCTCACTTCTCCCCATTAGACTTGTATAGACTTACGTAGATTTAGTTTTAAGCTAGATTAGGTGGACAGAGGGAAGAATATGAGCTTGGGAGGGAAGGCAAAGCTAGGAGAAGCTATTGGCAGTTAAGGACTGACAAAAGGGAGCTTAGATTTAAAGTCTCCGTCCTGTAGAGTATCTTTCTATCCATTTACTTTTTGTAGTTTTTTTATGTTTTGGATTTTGTAGAGAATCATTGAATTTCGAAAATTGATTGGTGAATTGAGAGTTGATGTTTGTGGACTTAAATTGATGTCATATTGTGGAATTGATTGGGATATTGTGAATTGATAATTGTTTTGTAGATTTCATTTGGGATAGAGAGTTGATTATGGAGATTTGATATTGTTTCCATGGATATTATGTGATTTTTGTTGTTGATATCATGGTGATTACGAGCTAATCGTGCGATTAGGGATTTGAGTCAAAGGGTAATTGATTGGGTTTAAATGTAATTGCACTATTATTATTTGGGGGTGCTAAATTAGGGATCATAATAACATATTTTAATGTTAATTCTCCTGTTTATGCTTGAATTCAATCTGATATAGTGAGAGAGGTCATAGGCAATTGACCTAGATGAATTAGAGTGGTTGAGGATTCGAAATTACATTTTTTCCATTATGAAGAATGAATACGAGATCAATTACTATAAGTGACAACACCAAAAATAATGTGAGTGTTAAGGCCCCAAAATATAATTACCCCATTCTCAACCTAGGATTGATCACCTTAGAGTCGGGTAGGTAGTTAGGCACCTGATGGCTTAGTAGAGTGTATTTTGGATAAGGGTCACATTCAATATGCCTCTATGGTGGTTTAAATCCTCTGAAATGAATCATGTAACTTGACATTTTCCCTTAACAACCCCTGAAAGCTCAGTATCCTCTAAGGTTATCAATTATTGATTATAAATTGGTTGTTTGGAGAATTATAGTTAGTTGATTAGTTGGAATTTGCATGACTAGGATTTTAGTTTAGAAATCCAATGTTTGTTCCACTTGAACCCGACTATACCTAAACACAACGCTCTAACGACCATTAGGTTCACTTCCTCGTGGGATAGATAATTTGGGCTTTATTAAACGCCCTAAATTACTTGACGAGCAATGCACTTTTCGTGCATACAGGAGTGGAATATCTCGCAAGAGATTTTCTCTGTCAAGGTTTTGGCATCGTTTATGGTGAGGTGTAAATATCTAGAGGCCATAGTGTAAGTGTTTAGATTCATGTCTTAAGCATTTTATTTGTTTGTATACTTTTAAGAAATCCAAAAAAAATCCTTTGGTTGCATTTACATTTGAAATTCATTGCATACTTTTTTCTGTAATATCTTGTTTGTGTGCGATTGTTGGCACTTGCGCTCTCACTTTCTTCCTCTAATGTTGTCTTGTTATATTGATTTGTAGTTGGGCTTGAGAAGACATCGAGAGAACAAATAGCAAGATTAGAGAGGTTATAAGTTCTATCAAGAGAGGCATAGGAAATCTTAGTTATCATGAACAAGAAGGTTATTGTTTTAGGAAGAAGCACTTCATTCAATATCAACATGGGTGAGACAAAACCCACACCTAGAGAACGAGCATCAACCACATACAGTTTACAAAGAAACGATAAAGAACAACCTTAAGACCCCTCATCTCTCTAGATACACCAGACAACCAATTTTAAACAAAATATTGCTACTGACCAAAACAACAGTAAACATATAGCCAAACACCTCGTCGCCACTCATATCCGAGCCCTCAAAAAAATCACACAAGGACACGCACCTGGATCGAAACATCCCCTAATCCGAGAGGACGGGAAATACCATGAGAAAAACATAACAAATTGATCAACAGCACCTCGCCATCGCCCCACACAACGCCGAGAAATGCTTCCCCTACCACGGAGCTTCAACTCTGATTTCTTCAAGGTTAGATATACTATGTGTTACCAGACTAGTTACCGGCGACATCATGGTCATCGCATGTAACAAGTGTCTTTCAACTAGGCTTGTCTCCCATGAGCTCTCGAATGAGTACGACAAAACATACCCACCAGGAACAAAATATAGAGCCACCGCTCCCTGTATCATACCCAAAAAGCTCACTTGCTCGCAGAGCAACAACAAAAATCGGGTCTCTCGGCACCTCGGACCAAGACCAAAACTCCGGCCCGACCAACCTCGACTCAAGCTCATCACCCGACAGAGAAGCTGAATCAAACTGAAGAAACACCAGAAGCACCGAGAAAACACCCTCCACTAAACCTCCCCAAGTACGCAGACCGAGAGCATCGAAATAGGGTAGATTTGGAGAGGAAAAATAGATATGGGGTCGAAACCTTCAAGATCTAAGAACTCTCTCTAACCTTCAAAACTCGCAGCAAAACTATTAGTACCCTACTACACAACAAAACACCGTCGTTGAATAAGGATGTCACCGAGGAGCGTCGCCGGAGAGGCGGCTTCGCCGACAACAAGGAGAAGAGAAGAGACAAAACCCTACCTTTTGCTTTCGAGTAGCTAATGGATTTTGGTTCTCATGAGATGTACTATAACCTTAGATATGGCAATGGTTGACCTTTGATTTTGATTTTGATTTTTTTTGCTATCGAGACTGGTACTCATGTGCATACTAGTTTGCCTTGATTTTTCTTTATTCAAAAGCTAGCCTCTCAAAATCACTAAACAAGACAAGTTGAAATATTTTTGTCACTTTTCAAATATTATCACAAAATACTCTGAATATGAAGTTACTGGCGTATCATATCAAGAATACAATGAAAGTTGCTAGGTTTTATTATCTCACTTTGAATGCAAAAATCTTAGATACGTTAGCTGCTCAAGTGATAACATTGTATGGCATTCAGGACATGCAAGAAAGTGATCTATATAGCAATCATCATAGGACCATCTACGCAACCAAATATGAAAGCAGTCTAGCATAACCAAGACAGTACGATTAGCATCTATCTTTCAAGCTTGTGTAAGAGCCAAATATATACGCAACACGGAGTTAAGATCACATCTCTGCAATATATCGCATCAAACTCCCACACTACAGTACCTATACGCAGCAGAGAAGAGAAATTCAATGTAATTATGTAAACTTCATTTCCAAATTTCTAATTGCTACAGTTAGTGCTCGCATCTGCTACACTCCTCTTGCCTTTTCCAGATCAGGAAGGTCTGCAAAAAAGTCAGAAAAAATAATGAGTGTTATGCAATTCACTGTATCAGGATTGGAATCACCAAATCAGAAAAAGTGATTTCCAATCTAGATCAACAAGAAAGAGTAAAAAAATGCATATCATACGATAAAAGACGACTCATCTGCTATGACATCCTAATTTCTACAGTTTTATTTAAGGATCTGTTTTTGAACGTTCGAGACAAGTCATTCACAATATACTGGATCTAATGAAACCCCGAGCTTCTACCCATGGGACCGTTTCAACAGGTGAAGTCAAGAAATTGAATTTATACTTCTAAAATAACTACATGTACATAAAAACCAATGAAAATTGAGTGGCCTTCCCTTTCTGCTATGCATACAAGAGAAATATGCATCATATCCTATGTACGCATAAAATGGAAAGATAAACTTTCAGAAAAATGATTTTAAAAAAAAACTTACAGAGCATTCCATCGTCATCACTGCTACCATCATCCTGGCCAGTGTACTGCAAAGAACAAATATTCACATTATCTAATTAATATCGATATAGTATAATTTCTAATTATCTACAATAATACATGCAAATCAGATTACCACAGTATCATCTTCATCAGAGTCATCAGCTGCAAAGACCATGCAAAATCCAGTCAGATGCAATTTAATTATGGCAGGTATCCCGAGTAATATGATATAACAAGCATACTTCGATAAAACCAACTGTGAAAGCATGTAAAAGTAGTCCGCTAATGTAACATATTCCAAAAAAGAATAAAGAATTAACACCAGCAATAAAGCATCAATAATTAAAAAGGTAATGATTACATTCTATGGCATATACTCAATCCCATCATACATAAATAGGTAGTGGATCGTTACATAGAATCATCAAATTTGCCAGCATTCTAATTTGGTAGGAAACAAAAAATAGTCATCAAGACTGTAACCTAGTTTCGCTTTCCCTAAATATAAAGAAAAACAGGCAGTTTTATGCGAGCAATTAACTAAAACGGCTAGACAGTCAAGCAAAATTATATGTCTTTCTGATTTGGTTTCAAGCAGAAATTTTAGCTTTTCATTTTACATTATGACATGCAACTTTGGACGATTATTGACTAATACAATATCAACAATGGATAACTTGAAAGAACTCAAATTCAGAGGATATCCTTCATGTAATATAGCTATTAGTATGACTGACCAAACTCAAACGGTTCTAGTTCTGCAGCTTAATATTAATTAGCATTGTCTGTTTCACATAAAAATGGAGTGGATCCTATATGAGTGAACTTTTTTCTAGGAATTCGCTGCTTCTGCATTGATCTAACTATTATACCAGACATTTCAGACTATTCAATATTTCCCTCGTTCAAAACATGATATACTCCATCATATCCCATATATCAAGGTTGAAACTTAGGTATAATACAAGAATAAACATAAGTATATTAGTTATAAGTTATAACTGATGTTTAATCTCATCCAAAATTGAAAGGAGAACTTATACTGATTTTCAGGAATGATCAAATTACAAGTGAGTTTCAATATGCTTCACAAAGCACATGGAATAAGTTAGTTAGACAGCACTTATTTAGGAATAAGTGATTATATATACATAATTATAAACAAAGTTAACAAACTTACAAGTTGACTCTTCATCATCTTCATCACACCATCTGTTCCAATCAACCTTGAGGTAAGGAGCAGGTTTCTCATCAGATTTCAAAATTCTTTTCCACCAACCCTTCTGCTCCTTCTGAATAGAACACAGTATATTCCTCAACCCAACTTTAGTTCTGCAACCCTGCACCATGTAAAGTAAATTCCATATCACATCTCTGCAAGTCAGAAACTTTCCAAAAGTTTAACCAAAAAGAACGGGAACAAACAAGAAACTACTACACTAAATCCATAACATATGCTTGTATCCTAAAAACCCAAACTTACCTTTCATCCCAATTATACCCAATACCATAAACGAACTCAACAAACACTTAACCCCCCCCCCCCCCCCCAATCCAAGTTCATATCCAATTTTGATTTTCTCATCAACAACAACAACAATATCGCAGAAACTAAAATTACCCAACTCAATAATGCTATTTGATATCAACCCAAAACTCTTTTGCATCCTCATTATCCTATGTCCACTTGACAAATAACAAAATAGCATGAATATGAATTAAAGCAGACTCTTCTTTCTTTTAGTAATTTTACACTACCCTCTTTTATGTTCCAATTACATTTCATACTAACAATAACAAAAACTGCAGAAATTAAAACAAAGATTAAAGCAAAATGTACCAATTAGGGCGTGGAGAAAAGGTCATCGTAGAGGAAAGGCACAGACCTGAGGGTGTAGAGCTCCATAGAGTTCCAAAGTGAAGTTGAAGGACTCGCCTTGGACGCCGATGGCGGAGAAGCTGAAGAGGCCGTGAGGGTCGCATTTGACGGAGACGTCTTTGGCGTCAGGTAAAGCAACTGTCAGGTACACTTTATCGGAGCGCTGAGCCCACAGAACCTCTGGATGGCGACTGCAAATCAAATACGAAGCAATTAGTGTTGATTTCGATCTACAGTTTCGATTGTTTAGGAAGCAGAGAAACAGTAAAAGCAGTGTGGAACTGGAACCTCATTTTGGGAAGAAGACGGAGTGTTAGTGTAGGGCAAGAGCCAAATGAGCAGAAATAAACCCTACTGCACAGTAGCAAAATAGAGTCTCCTGTAGGGTTCAGAGCTTATTAGCGGAACAACACATCACCCATACTTTTTTTTAAGGGATAATCTCCTAAACATAAGGGAATATCAGTTTAATTTAGCACATCTACTTTTATTTTAATTTGTGGGAGTGCCCTAACTATCAATGTTTTTTACTTTAATAAACTTTGTTAAAATTTTAGTATATTTTATTACTATTTTCAAAAAATTTCCTTCATCAAAAATCAATGTTGATTACTATTTTCAAAAAATACTCTTCATCAAAAATAAATATTGATGTAATGTGAAAAGAAAATTGTACCCTCAACTTAAAATTTTAAATTTTAAATTTTAAATTAAAGACATAATTTTTATTTCACAAACTAAGTAATTAAAAACTAAAACAAAAAAGGGAAAGGTTGCATCGAGGGTAGATTTACTGCGGACTAGTAGTGAATAGAAATTGAATTTAAACTTAATTCAAATTAAAATGGAGTTACGGTTAACCCTCCAAACTTCACAAAAATGGCTCCTCTGCAGCTCTTCTGCCGCCTTCTACACCACCACAACCCTCTTTCTAACTATTTTGCGCCCCCTTCCCAATTTTCTCTCCTTCACCACCATCACACAAGCTAGAGGGTTGTGGTGATGCTGGAGTTGCATATGAGTCATTTTTGTGGAGTTCGGAGGGATAACCACAGTTCCATTATGAATTTGCATCAAGTTCAAATTCAATTTATGTTCACTATCGGACAGAATTGAAATCAAAATTAGGGTAGTTTAGATTTTTCGACATTTTAGAGGTACGTTATCCATAAAAATAGTCAAGGTACTAAAAATGAGAGAAAATTTGTTAGGGTATAAAAATGTCATTTCGTTGTAACTAAGTGTACCAGAATATCATTATCTATTTTCTCGATAAACAATCAATTATATATTTATCTTATTTATGTCATGATGTCAGAGTTATACTCTTGAGTTCTATCAACATGTTCGACTATAGTTCTAACGAGTGGATAAAATATTGAAAATTATTATTTTTTCACTTATTCGTAATATTTTATTCGTTCTTTTTTGTGATCTCCTTCAAAATCATAAATTTTATTATTCTTGTCTTACACCTCAACTCAAGTTAGTTGAAATATTACGATTATCGTTTCTTATCTGGCTTTGTTTTCGCTCATCTTTACCATTTGTTTCGCCCGACGGCAACATCCCGTAATCCGAAAAATCACACTGGAGAGGAGTTCTTGAGTATCAACAATATCCGTTTTTAAAAACTCCAACTCACGAGATGAGGAAAAAGCACATAGTACAAATATTATTTAGATTCAAACTCAAATTGATTTGTATCATATTGAGTTTTGATGAGAGATTTTAGATGATATTATGTGAGACCCGTTAAGATTTAGATTATGTATTAAGGTTTTCTATAATCTTAATAGAGTATATTGTCTTCTCACTAAACAACCAATTCAATAATATCTCTCTTATTTATGTTAGATTTGGTTGAGTATAAGGATGGTTCCATGAGCATCCTACCATCCAAATTGGTTATTTGTTTGGTTCATCTCCTCGTCCATCTTCTGGATGTATCATACCATCAATTTCTCTCAATCTCTAGCTCCACCTTAATTCCAATACTCCATCTCTATTGCTACAAGAGAGTGGAGCCGATCGCGGCTCGTATCCGCGACCTTCACAACTGTTAGACACGACGAAAAAATCATATAAATCTGAACTATATTATGTCACCAGTATCGTCGCTACTGTAATTGTGTCCTCCATAGCCCTCCACCGTCCAATTACTAAGATAGATATGTGAGACAAGCGCACAATCTGTCCTTCTCTTCCCCTCGTTCACTCTCGGCAACTAGGATTCAAACTGATGCCGCCTCTATTGTTGGAGACGGCAATAAGAACAATTTTTCTACATTAGTTGACTCATCTAAATAGTCCATGGCCTCGAAATCTCTCCCCTTCTCCACCGTTGCAACCTCAATTCAGTTACACCTCATCTCTTTTATAGTTATGTTATTTGATTAAGCGTGAAGAAGCTCCGTGCTACAAAATGAAAGTTGAGAGAGTGCAAAAATGCGTTAAAAATTGAGGATAATGACGTGAAAGAAGTATAGTTAGAGATAATTATATATAGTTATACCAACATGATTAAATACATAAATTTTAATTTTTAATTTTATACTAGGAAGACTGAACAGAAATTGTATTATTACTCGGGATGCAATCACCAAAAAACAATTCTTAATTTATAAATTGGGGAACCAATCAAATTCATAAGATCAATAGTAAATTGTATCATCATTCCATTTTATATATAATTAACAAAGTAATAATTTATAAACAAAAAGGGTAATATTGTAATTGAACAAAGTCATATTCAAACCGTCAACGACGGTTAATTCCCACGATCCTATATAATTATACATTTTGAGCAAAAAAGCTAGCCTGAAAACCAAAACCTATTGTTGCTTCTTTTGCTATCAGCACAACACTTTAATTAATAGAGTTAATGTATCATTAGATTCTGGCTTCGCCGGAATCAACAACACTTATATATGGTGGAGACATAGAATCATAAAACCCTCATTTTCCCTGAAAAAGTCATGGTCATTTGAGCAAAATTTTTATCATCCAAGGACAACTTTAAATTTATAATTGTTGATCAAAGACACTATAAAATATCAAGAACATCTATATGGAATGGTTTAAGTTATAGCAATAAGGACTATTTTAAGTATATTTTTAAAACATGTTTGGTTAGGTTTACACTTCAAAATATCATGCCCGTTGTGTTGTAACCTAAAATTGTCATCATTGCTTTAAATTTTCCTGTAACATTTGTCTACATCAAACACACAAAAGGTTGTACACTACCCCTACTGTAATTCTTATTAAATGTTACAAACTGATCGTACTGAACCTCAAATTCCCTAATAATAGTGATGGATACCAGTTTTCATCACCCTATGAGTTATGGCCTTATGTTATATTAGGATAAAATAAAATAAAAATAGCAAATGCATTGTGCATGTTTAAATTAGTAATACGAACACAAACTAAAGAGAAAAATACAGAGATAATGACACTTTGTCACACCTACTTATAGCGAAATGACACTTTCATACCTTAATTAATTTTCTCTTTTTTTTTAATACCTTGACAATATTTTTTTGTGACAACCTATCTCTAAAATGCCTAAAATACCTAAACTACCATTGGTTTAAAAAAATCATAAATTGAATTGGTTCAATTTTGTTTGTCTCTGATTCAATTTGGTTTATATTCAAATCTGAAATTAAATTTGAACCATTTCAAATATGGTTTGATAAATCAAATTGGACAAATTTTATTCTGACTTCTTAAACCAAAGGTAATTTAGTCATTTTAAGATAAGTTGTCACAAAAAAATCGTCAAAATACTAAAAATATAATAATTAGGATATGAAAATGTCATTTTACTGTAATTAGGTATGACAAAGTATCGTTATCCCAAAAATATATTTAGATGTAATTAAGTATCAGAAATATAGTTTCCCAGCCATTTACGAGCTTGATTTTCTTGTGCACTGTTTGGTTTATTTCAGTCTCTTCTCTTCATATCGAACTGAAGGAAATTTCCGCACAATTCAGTATTTGGTGAACGGAAATGGCGGTGGAAGTAGGCGGAGGGACGCTATCGGAGATACACCAGAGCTCTAAGAGGTTGCTTATGAGAACCAGAGACGGAATCGAGAGGCTCGAGAGGCTCGAGTCCTCAACCTCCACCGGAGGAATCGACTCGCCGGAGCTCTCCTTCGCGATCAAGAAAGACATCACTCAGATCCACTCCCTCTGCCTCGAGATGGACCATCTCTGGCGCTCCGTCGCCGCTAAGCCCCAACGCGATCTCTGGAAACGGTACCTCTCCTCCTCCTTTTCACTCTCTATGTATTCAATCATCTGTGAACTCGGAAATTGTGATTTGCATCGACTAGTGGATTGATGGATTTGTGAATTTGGCACATGAGCGTTGTGTGAGAGATTCGATGAATTGCTTATGCTTGAATGTTCCTAAGAAAGATCTATTTCTTGTTTGCCTTGCTCTTGTGTATTTTGGATCTTGCTTGATTAAGCAGTTCCTGTCGATGGATCATCATGCTGAAAGTTTTGAGGATTTCAACCTAAAATTGAAGTCTTAGAACATTATGCATCATTTTAATTACTATTGCAGCCTTTCCTCAGCCTGATATCATTAAGAAAGAAACTTAGGATTCAACTAAATTCCTGTTTATGGACGCAGTACTACTAAAAAAGTGATGCAACCAGGAAGAGGATGACTAATTTCAGAATGAGAAAATAAATAAGGTCTGTAAATTGGTGAAGATAAGAGAATGATTCGTAGGGAGAGGAAGAAGAAAGGTTCAGGAAGAGAGGGGCAGAGAATTGTTCAAAAGTAGAATACTAACAAGGTGAACAAATTTGTTTGTTTGCTGATGAAAAAAACAAGTTGAACATATACCCGAACTTAAAGACTTGAAATATTTTTTGATCGGCTTAAAGACTTGAAATATAGCGTATCGGGCCCTATAAATGGGGTTGCATCAACACCACGCTGATGGAGTGATCCTTGTGACTAAGGATCACTAGTTGGAAATCTTTTCTATAACTTGGATTCAAGAGGGTGAGTGGGTAACAGCCACGTAATAGTGCAAGTTCCTGCAAAAAAATTCATCAGTTTGTTGAAGTCTGTTAGGGTGGGAGAGTACCGGAGGTATAGAATATGTGATCCCTTTCTGGTGAATGTGAAGGTCTATTTATAGATCTTTGGGAGGCAGTATGGACCAAGAATGTGGATGTATTTTCTGGAAACATGTCAAATGAGATGGATGTCAGATCTTGGGCCACCAAGGCGCTCTCGAGTTTGATGGCTTGATTTGCCTTGGTGATGAGCCTGGTAGACCTGAACCAGCTTGTTCATGCTTCCTTCTCGAACCAAACGTCTTGCGGGCTCTTTTGCCTTGTCACTCGGGTATGTGGACCAAGCAATCTCTAATCTATGCACCAACACTTTCATGGAGCCATCTCCAAAACTTAAAGCTGAAAATGTACGTGATCAGCAACCCCAGAGGTTCATAAAAATAGTAAAATTAGGGTATCAATTACCCATTTCTCATGTTTTACGGACTTGCAGTTGATCCTTTTAAATTGTTCTCATCCTCAAAAATACAACAATTTCTTTTGAGAGAATGTAGGGAACCTCGATAGCTCCTTGAAAGTTGAAACCCCCTTGTACTGTTGAATGTGTCCATCAAACATTAAGAATCGTGGAGACTCAATAGACACTAGGCCAACACTAGGATTCAAATAATAGGACTACTCTTCTTTTCAAGCTAACAGGCCAGAACTCAGCAAGTTCATTGCTGTTTACAATTTCACGTAACCAAACCCCCATCTTTGAAATGGATTGTATAGCCAAAGTAAAATAATGCTCGTTATAGTTTTTCATTAGAATTCGTGTGCTCTTCACTCAATCTGTTAATCTCATTCACAATGAAACTGTTACCAATCTATGTAGTGTCTAGTAAACCATAGTGAGATATTACTACTGCCTTTTGGCCATATTGGCATACACCTGAGATCCTTACTCACCCTCTAAATTGCTCATTACCCAGTCCTAGAACATGCATTCCCCTGCAGAGTGGGCAAAAATTCAGCAGTCATATGCCCCCTTTTAGCTTTCATCTCCATAGCTATATGTACCATATGGTCCATATCATACCTCATTTTTAGGGAAGTTATCTTCATTGTCATGGTAGATAAGCAGTGTGGAAGCATATCGTCCTCCACATAACCGATAAGAACTTTTGACGTCAAAACATCACATAACCGTCCGAGAAGGTCAGAGGTTCATAGCTTTCATCAATACAATGTCCTATGCTCCATACATTTTCAGCAAAGATCATTAAATGTGTTGTGCCATCTCCACTAACGGCACTGACGGTGATTTCCAGTTGAACTATAGCCTGTGTAACTATTAGTAGTCCTGTGTCTAATGCCAAGCCACTTCTATGCCATGCAGTAAAGTGGAACAAGTTGCAGAAGAGGCTGAATCATTGAAACAAAGTCTGGATAAGTACCTGTTAAGGAATCAAAGGCGATTGACAGAAGCTAAAGAGAGGGCAGAATTGTTCGGAAGAGCTGTATGTAATCTTATCAAAACTGCAGCACTTTTCAATCAGGGAAATAAAATCCTTTCATGTATGGTCTGATCTATATGATTGTATTATAGAATGGAGAAGCTTCTCATATTTTGAGGATTTTTGATGATGAGTCACAAGCAATTAAGTCAGCCAAAAACTCGTCAAGGATGCTAGAAGATGCTCTCTCAACTGGAGTGGCTATTCTTGGCAAATACTCAGAACAAAGGGATCGTCTGAAGGTACTAAAAGTTTCTGCTTGCAAATATGTGGCCCTGTTTTTTGAGTACGCAGGGAGTCAAATGTTGGATTTATGTCAATGTTTTAGCTATATCGTAGGGATTCTCAATAAATGGTAGTGTTTCTGCATAGCAGTAAGCATAGAGTGAAGAACTAGAACCATTTTTTTTTTTGAATTCTGCTAGTAGAGATATGGTTGCTCTTCAATATTGATTTACGTATTTGTATACAAATTGTCAGTGCGCCAATCACTTCATCAAATTGGGTCGGTTTTTGCAACTATGAGAGTGCATATAGGGATATTTCATATTCACTCAAGGGCCTAACCAATTTAATGTGGATTAGTTAGCATAGCTATTTGTTTTAATTTTTTCTCAAGCATTTATTATGTAGTTGTAATCAACTTTTGAGTGAGCATATGATGTATCACTTTTTATGTTGGCATAATTGTTGGAACATATTAAGTGTGCTTTGTAGCAGTTTGGGCTATGTGGAACGACATTAACTGAGAAGGACTGAACTGAGTGTGAATTTCAATATATCCTAGAAGATTACCTTTTCTCTAACGTAAAACTCTATCTTATTCTTATTGCAGAGTGCACAGCGGAAAGCACTGGACATTCTTAACACAGTGGGGCTGTCTAACTCTGTTTTGAGGCTGATCGAGAGGCGGAATCGTGTTGATACCTGGATCAAATATGCAGGAATGGCTTTGACAATTTTTATCTTACTTACCATTTGGTGGTGGAGACGTTGAGGATGATGATGACAAGTGAGGTGAATCTCATTCTTTCAATACGCTGTTATTCTTTTTTGATGCAGTGCCCCGTCGGAAGGCTTACAATGATCTAGAAGGCCCTGCTATGTGCATGTATGTATCTCTTAGACTTGGTTACTATCATATGTCAGTGGTCTGACTGAATTCACTGATTTGGGTTGGAGATTTGTAAGATTTTGGGTACTTTTGGCAAAACAAAAATAGAATAGAAAGAAGCCTGTTTCAACATATTTGGTTTCTTTACTCTTGGTACTCTGTAAATAAATAGAAATGGCAGTGTTTCATGACTTGTAATTCATTATTTTTTCTGGTTGATTCCTATACTTAACCAATATGTTTTGCTTATGTCTTGAAGGTTGGAAATAAATGGAATGGTAATACATGATTTGGTTTTCCGTCCAATATGATGGTTTTATGGGTACAAATATAGAATGATGTAATTTTCAACAAAAAAAATTAAAAACAAATAGCCATATTTTTTAATTTAAAATAAACATTTTTTAGCTAAAAACTAACTTAAAATTTTTAAATCATACAAATTTTATTTTGAAAAACGAGACGGGAAACTTTTTAAATTGTATGAATAATTTTGTTATTTTCCATGCATTTTTCACATGGAAAAATCAGAATAATTATTTTCTTTAAGAATGGGCACCCTGTAACAGTAGAATACATTTGTTACTTGTTAGGTATGGGAAGGTAAACTGGGGGAGAGCAGAGCAGTATTTAAGTGAAAGTTGCGGGCGATAACAGCTATACTTTACTCATTAATCATTATAATTAGGTAACAAACCAAATCATTTGTTTCCAAACACATCTCCTCCTCTCCTCTGCTCTGGCCCCTGGTTTCTTTTTCCCCTTCCACTTCCACACTGTTTCTCTTGTGCATACATACATATAAATATCCAAATCGACATGGCAAAAGCATTACCATCCATCCTAGCTCATGTTCATCAATAACAAGCCGTGGCGAAGGAGGATGCTGATGACAATGAGGAAGAGGACGAGGTGTAGAGTGCAACAACTCTACGAGACATGCCTACATTTCTTCAAACCCCCCGCCACCGTTCCTTCGCCTGCTCACGTTCACCATTTATGCTCCATTCTTGGTATATACAGATCCTGAATTTAAATATCAGGAATTTCTGAATATAATAAAAATAACATGTTTTTGGTCTGGTCGGAGAAATAATGTCTCCCACACCCTACCTTAATATTTATCTGAGAATTTATAAATATGTATGATTATAAGTTAATGTGCAGACAAGTTGAAGTGTGAAGATGTTGGGCTGTCCAAGGATTTGCCATTCTTCAACAACAATGCTACAACTAAAGCAACTCCCCGCAGGGTCGCCTACTCCACAATATATCACTCCAATCATTTTACGGTATGAGTAGTATATAGAGGACAAATCTGGTGAGAACCTCCCCATCTCGTGAGAACCCCCAATTTCACGGCTCCCTCGTTACACCGTTCTCTTACAGATAGTGTAGGAACCAGCCCCCTATCACATAACACCCCCATATTGGTTCTCACTAGAATGCTTTAAGTAGTATATATATATATATATATATATATATATATATGTATGATCAATATTTATTATTTAAAACATCCGATCAATTAATTAATCGTTGAAACTGTTGCAAATGCAATGCAGATATGCATCTTCTTTCTTCCAGCATCAGGTGTGATTCCTCTCCACAACCATCCGGGGATGACGGTCTTTAGCAAGCTCCTATTTGGCTCCATGCACATCAAATCCTATGACTGGGTTCTTGATTCCACCATTTTAGATCAATCCAATCAATGTCTGTATATATATTTCATTTCATATTCATTTTGTTAGTGTGTGTAATTAACTGATGGGTTAGTAATATTGCAGCGAGATTGGGTCGGTTGAAATCAGACAGTGTGTTGAGAGCGCCTTGCAAGACAAGCGTGCTGTATCCGACGACGGGAGGGAATATACACGAGTTCAGAGCCATAACAGCTTGTGCAGTGGTTGATGTCATGGCTCCTCCCTACTCTCAACACCATGCCCGCGACTGCTCTTACTTCAAACTTTGTCCCTCCACCAATTGTATGTTTCCAATTTCCACCATTTTAGACTTCTCATTTCTCATCAATTCACCTCTTATATATTATTGTTTGACACACAATGCATTAACAACTCTCATTCTGTTGGTCAAGATGAACGTTGTCTCATAAGAGATCTACTGTCCAACTTCTACTGAGTGACCTGCTTGGGGATAGGCTAGATTATAAGATAGGTTAGGATACGACATTCTGATCAATTGAGGTAGATTCCATGAACATAAAGATGTGACATTGATTTTACGTCTGATGAAAGCCTGATCCAGCAATATCGTGTGAGTCCAAAAGGGCAATGTCATTTGTAAAGCTCTTTCGTCTTCAATATTGACATTCCTGACAATTGCACATATCTCATCAGTAGACATGTTAATAAGATTTTAAAAGTATGTTATCTAGATGCTAAATAAGTTAGTAGACTAGCGAGCACACTGATGTGACACGAGCTTCGATATGAAAGGAAATATTATCCCTTTCCTTAACGATCGATTACAACCTCTAACATGCTAATGAAGCACTACTCAAGTCCAGAAATACATTAGATGTCTCTCAAATCTTGTCTCTAGCCCACAATCTACTTCAAATGTATAATTTTGTTGGACATGTGTACATGTGAATGTCATATATATTGATTATGATGATAATGGGCAGATGGAGAAGATGTGAAGAAAGAGAAAGGTTATGCATGGCTGGAAGAGATAGAAGCACCAGAGCAGCCAATGATGGACATGATTCAGTATTTGGGTCCACAGATTCTTGAGATTAGCACATAGCTACTACCCTCATGCCTATCTCTCTCCCTATCTTTTTCCATTGTTTCTTTGTTCATATGTTGAATAATATTGTTGGCTGGTTGGTTGGTATATAATAAATTGTTCAAAACATGGAGGGAGGGATCTTGGTTTTCTTTAAGCAATGGTGGGTTTAATCAGTGGATTCACCAAAATTTGTTTTGTAAACCAACCACATATGTTAGTTCCCAAGTCTCTTTTCATTTGGTTTTGCTTTTTCGTTAAGAAAATGTTGCGTAATTGGAGCTGGTCAAAACCCCATAAACAAAAACGACTTGTAATTGAGTAAAAATTACTTGTTATATAAGTAGAACTTTAGTGAAAAAAAAGTTTTGAGAAATTTTGGTTGGACTTTGACTGAACTACTCTATGGTTGTTTGTAAGATTTGAATCCAATGATCCCAAATATACTAAATGAGTTTACACAATCCATTAAAACCCCAACTCATTGTAGGGTATTTGTTAGCTTAACACTTTTATTGATCTGATATAGACAATTTTTGAGATTTTAGGAGTAGGAGTGTCCTTGAAGTATTTTATTTAAGATATTAACTTGGTCTCATCTTTGATGGAAATATGCAAGAAAAAAAATTGGATCCCAACTTTCTCCAACCAGCCAATCGTGTTTGGATGAGGGCATGGACTTGACCCATGTGAACTCTGGTGAGTTTTAGAGAGATGTTTAACCTATTTTTTCTTAGGTTAGCTTGCATTGTATGATATGATCTATGGATATAAGTTATTTATAATTGATGGGTTGTAATGTGGAGTAATAAAATAAAAAACAGATTCTTACAGTATAAATTAAGAATTTATTTCAGTCATTGGATGTACTAAGATTATATTAGAATCTTATTCATATTTTGATTTTTTAATAATTAGAGAAAAATAAAAGGACATAACTGTCATTTGCTTGTAGATGAGATTTGTTACCCATGTACAAGATATTCCTCATAGTGGTTTAAGGTCCCATGGTGAAATCAAAGGAGGGGCCAAGAATCCAAATGAAGACCCTTTAAGGATTTGCCTTTTTATTATATTAAGTTGAAATGTAATCTTATTGCAATGAATTTACAATAATTATGTGGGGGATTGAATGAAGTTGCAATGTTGTTGAGAAAACAATTCATCTATGAAAGAAAAAGGAGTGAAGGACAAAACAGAAAAGGACATGTTGATGGGTCACCATGACCTTAGTCCATGGCCTTTCCTCCTCTACCCTCTTAGTCTTAAATCTCTAAAATGGCCTCTCAATTATTGATGACATTGCCACTTAATCTTGTGGCTTTGTTGGAATTGTTTTTATTAGTAATTGAACCTACAAAATAGTGTGCAAAATTTCAACAGTTCATAATTCAAATGAGATTGTAAAATGAAGATGAGTTAACCCACTTAAATTAAGGTAGGTTGTGTTGGAAGTAATGACTTTAAAAACCTTTTGTTTTGATTACCACTTTTATTGGCCATAACTTTATGTTTGTTGTTCTATTAGTGGCATTGTTACATTTTTATAACTCATTTTCCCTTTTTTTTATTCACCACGAGAAAACAATTCATGAGAGTTTTTCTATGCACATGATAGATATTCTATTCACGAGTGTTGAGTTATGTAAGTTCTATATATTGAGTGAACGATAGGCAAAGGCATGAAGCCATCCAATTCCACCACCACACACTGAAAGCAAAAGCTTGAAATTACAGCATGGTGTGGTGTGGTATATGACAACAACTGACAACTACTACTGCTCTCATTCTATATCTATTCACACTTCACATCACCATTTCCCACTCTATATAAAGTATATATTTTACTATTTCCAGAAATTATAATTTATTAAGAGAAGCTTTTTATCCAGATATTTGTAGATTTGCTGCACTGCACACAATTCCACAAGATTGAATGTAAAAAATAAAATAAAGGGTTGTACATGCAAGTAAGAGCCTTTCTTTTCTGTTTCCAGAACTTTCACAAAATAAAATAACACTGAAAATGAAATGTTTGTTTCTTTGCATTTTGAGATTATATAAGAAAACAAAAACAAAATGTCTGTTCTTCCAATTTCCAGGTCATTTTTCCATGTAATTCTTTCACTAATTTGTCCTGGTTTGTTTCAAAGAGAAACTGATAGCATCATCCCTTCATGTGTCAGTAAGATATATTCAGAAGGTAGTGAAGGTGCTTTTTATAATGGTGAACAAAAGCTGAAGAGCTTTGTGGTGGGCAATTTTTTTGGAGCTCACTCTGCATTATAATTAATTCTTGGGTTTCTACTTTTTTCTTCTTCACATTACATTATTGTAACTGGGTATTTTTATTTCTTGGGTTTGAAATGTTTTTGGGGGAATTTTTCTGAAATGTGGGTTGGTCTGCTGTCAGTTCAGAGGCATTTTTGGTAGGTTGCTTCATCAGTTGATTGTTGCTGTTCCTCTTTCTTTTGGTGTATCTGATTAATTGTCTTTTAGGGTGACACTTCCTTTGTTTCTGGGTTTTGGGTTTGATTTGGATTTGCATGCAGATATTCAGCTGGAGCTGTAATTCTGATGTATGGAGCTCAAAAGGGTAAGCTTCCCATGAACTCTAAATTTATTGATAAATGCTTTGTAAAATAATTAGTTACCAGAATACCTAGAAATTATCAAAATTCCCACAAGATGACAGTTCTCTGCTAAATTGCAGAAAACAGAAATGGGTATGATTAAAGAAAAGTGTTTGTTCTTGCCTCATTCTAGTACTAATTAATTTGCTTTTGTGATTACAAGTCTGTTTGGATTGTTTTGCCTATTTTATTCCCTTATTGCCTGTAATTTATGCTTGCAGAGCATTTATCTGATCATTGGAATCTGAAGCTTGAGTAATAATTGAGAAGCAACTATCTTCAATACTTTTTTATTTTCAAGTTTTCAATATATTTTTCATCTGAGAGACAATAATGGCTGCATATAGTTCAGCTGTGCTAGTTCTTGCTGTTATTTTCCTCTCAACCTATCCCTCGGAACAGCTGCAATCTTCGCAGGCTCAGACCCTTTTAAGGATTCAGGGAATTTTGAACTTTCCAGCCGTTTTAAGCAGCTGGAACAACAACACTGATTTCTGCAATACCGAACCCAATTCCTCGTTAACTGTGGCGTGCTACGAGGAAAGCATATCTCAGCTGCACATAATTGGAAACAAGGGAGCTCCTAAGTTGTCTAACAACTTCTCCATGGACTCTTTTGTAACCACTTTGGTTAAGCTTCCTGATTTGAAAGTCCTCACATTGGTGTCTCTCGGGTTATGGGGGGCGCTTCCTGCTAAGCTTGCTCGTCTGTCGTCGTTGGAGATTGTTAACATGAGTTCAAATTTTCTATATGGCAGCGTTCCTCGTGAGTTTTCCTCTCTCAAAAACCTCCAAACGCTCATACTTGATCATAACATGTTTGTTGGGAGGCTACCGGATTGGTTGGGTGCACTCCCCCTTTTGTCGGTTTTGAGTTTGAGCAAGAACTCGTTCAACGGGACTTTGCCAAAGTCGCTGAGCGGTTTGGAGAGTCTTAGAGTTCTCAGCCTTTCACATAACTACTTCTACGGAGAAGTGCCTGATTTTAGCAGTTTGACGAATCTTCAGGTGCTTGATTTGGAAGACAATGCCTTTGGGCCTCGGTTTCCTAGACTTAGCAACAAGTTGGTGACACTTGTACTGAGAAAGAACAAATTCAGATCCGCCATCCCCGTTGAGTTGAGCTCGTGTTATCAACTTGAACGCTTGGATATCTCTTTCAACTCGTTTGTGGGGCCGTTCCCGCCATCATTGATATCTCTCCCTTCTATCAGTTACTTCAATATCGCAGGAAACAGACTAACCGGAAAGCTGTCCGAGAATCTATCTTGCAATATGGAACTCGAGTTTGTGGATTTGTCGTGGAATCTCTTGAGTGGAAGCTTACCGGATTGTCTCGTTTCAGATCCCAAACACAGGACTGCCTTGTATGCCAGGAATTGTTTTGCCACCAAGGATCAAAGTCAGCATCCGTTTTCCTTTTGCCGTAATGAAGCATTAGCTGTGGGAATAATACCTAAGGGAGATAAGCAGAAACAGGCTTCGAAAGCTGTTATTGCATTGGGTATTGTTGGAGGGATCCTTGGAGCAATAGCACTTGTTGGACTCATTTTCTTGTTTGTTAGAAGAGTGAATGCTAGAAGAACAGCCAACAAGCAACCAACAAGGTTGATATTGGAGCATGCGTCAAACGGGTACACCCCAAAGTTACTTTCTGATGCAAGTAAGCTCTCTCTCTCTCTCTCCTCAATAGGCATTAGGTTTAATAGTGTAGAAAAAAGTTCAGGAATCGCTTTAAGTAAATTCTTCGTTTGATATACTAAATGGTAGCGTTTTGCTGATTTGGTAAGCCACTTGCATAGATAGATGAAATAAGGAGAAGGAAATGGGAAGAAAAAATGATTTGTATCAAGTTTTGTTACTGATTCTGAAATTTAACTGTTTCTCTGCTCGTGAAGGATATATATCTCAAAGCATAAAGTTGGGAGCTCTTGGGCTTGCAACCTATCGGTGCTTTTCACTAGAAGAGCTTGTGGAAGCTACAAAAAACTTCAATACATCTGCTTTCATGGGTGAAGGTTCTCTTGGTCAAGTATGTGCCAATCTCTCATCTCTACTTCATTCTGAAGCACTGCTAATAATTACTTCCAACATGAGCATTTCTTTAATGCCTTCAAATGTTAAAGCTTTTTTTTATGTATGCATGGTTTAGAGTGTATAGAATGAGGAATTTCTGGTAGATGTATTGCCATTTATAATATTGTCGTTTATAATAATGTCAGATGTACAGAGGGCGGTTGAGAGATGGTTCCCTTGTAGCTATTCGATGCCTGAAAATGAAAAAGAGCCACAGCATCACCCAAAACTTCATGCACCACGTAGAGCTAATTTCAAAACTCAGACATCTCCATCTCGTCAGCGCCCTTGGGCATTGCTTTGAGTGTTACTTGGACGATTCAAACGTTAGAAGGATATTTTTAGTCTTCGAATACGTACCAAATGGCACGCTTCGGAGTTGGATATCTGGTAATCCTCCAACGCATCTTAATTCTTACAGAATTCGCTAATAACGAACCATTTTTCTAATGGCGTTGTATACTACATTTTGTAGAGAGGCGTGCCAGACAACCTCTTACGTGGGCGCAACGTATCGGTGCTGCATTAGGCGTAGCCAAAGGTATCCAATTCCTGCACTCGGGGATCGTGCCCGCCATGTACTCGAATAATCTGAAGATAACGGATGTTTTGTTGGATCAAAACCTTGTCGCTAAGGTTAGCAGTTATAACCTGCCCGTGTTGGCAGAATGTGTAGGAAAGGTATGCATCGGTTTCTTCTTATTCTTTGAGAAATCACGTTGAATTTTGTATTCAGCTCTCATTTTCAATACAGGACGGTAACAAAACATCATCCAGCGGATTGAGAGAATCTAGTACTAATGCAAGGTTTGCATTCCATGCCATACTAGAAATTTGTAGGGAAAATTGCAAAAATGTGCCATATTATGACATTGTTGCAAAAAGTGGTGTTTGTTAATGGCAAAAAGTCTTCTGTTGTTTACATTTTTTTGCAAAATGTGTATATATTAAAAAATGAAAAATACCCCTGAAAGTAAGAATTATTTTTAAAAAATAAATTAAATGTTTTATTTTTGTTTTTATCTTTTATCTTTTAACTAAAGTTTGTATGATCAAATATTGTAATTATACTATTTTTAAGTTAAAGTTACTTTTTAAAATTATGTTATAAAAGTCTCGATTCTTAATTTCAAGAGCAATTTTGTCATTTTTATAAAATATACACATTTTGCAAAAGATTCCAAACAACACAACGCATTTTTGCCATTAACAAACAACACAACACCCTTTTGCAAAAGTGTCATGTAATAAAGCCCATTTTTGCAATTTTCCCAAATTTGTATTCAAGCTTTCACATGACCGCCAAATGGTTTTTTTTTATCTCGACTTGTTGCTTCTAATCTGCAGGGGGGATAAGATCGATATCTATGATTTTGGAGTCATACTTCTGGAAATCATCGTGGGAAGGCCATTGAAGACCACAAACGAGGTTGAAATTGTGAGAGATGAGGCAAGTTGCTTGTTTATTTTCGTATGACATCGGGAATGTTAGTTGTTAGCTATAATAGAAAAATGACATAATGATGCAGTTGCAAGCAAAAGTAATAGCTGAAGAAGGGGAGAGAAGGAGCATTGTGGATCTATCAGTGAGCAGAGCGTGCTCGAGCCAGTCATTGAAGACGATGATGGAAATATGCGGTAGGTGCCTAGTGAAGGATGAAGAAGATAGGCCTTCCATTGAGGATGTAATATGGAACTTGCAATTTGCAGCGCAAGTGCAGGACGCGTGGCGCGGGGATTCCCATAGCAGCGACGAGTCACCAGCCTCATCTTCTCGTTCCTCTCGCTATTGAGTTGAGTTGAGTTACAGCAAATGGTAAATAAGAGTGCATGTCTGTGTAACTGTAAAATCCTCCTCCTGCCTTAAACAGTTTGTATAGGCTTTAGATGAATTGTGTCTTGCATTTTTTAGTTGAACTTAATAAGTGAATCAAATAAAAGGCCTCAGCTCACAGGGTTATTTATTATAAGTGACTGCAATTCAGGAATCCATATTTGTTTAACTGATGGATATGAAATTGTCCAAAATATTAGTGTTGGTTGATTGATTATGTTACTGTGGATTGGACCACAACTCTGTTGCTATTGGCATGCAAAACCAAACCAACAGCTATGAGTATAACTAGGACAAGACAAGACATAGGATTGGTACCACATAAAAAATGTCAAAAACTATCCTTCAATTTTGTATGAGTGAACCTTGAAATGCAAAACACAATGACATTTATCACTCCACATCCACTTACTTGTACACTACACCTTAGGCTTATTCCATTCAAACTCTACAATGGACAGCCCTAATTCCAAGGGGTAGACATGCCAAAGCCAAACCACAAGCCCCACTCACTTACAAGATAATGTACTTTGCTCAATTTTCTCATTCTTTCTTCTGTTCTGACCTTTGCAATATTGTACAGTGAATTATCAATGTGGGGCTATATATTATCTCTCATGTTGAAATTCTACCAGTCACCAAGGATAGGTAATTAATTAACCTAGGCTAGGGTTAAACTAGTATTTACTGGAAATGACCGCCAATTCAGATGCCTGCTCAAATATCCTTGTACTGAGTACTATTTAATGTCTATAGCAAGTTCCACAAGCAGCAACAATGGTAATTAGAATAGAAATATGAGATTTGGCAAACATGTTTATTGATTCTACAAATATGTGATCACTCAAACATTTGTCTACAACAATACTTACTATACAGATGCTACAAACACAAGCATATGAAACATGGCATAAGGAATAACCGCAACATCATTAAGAAACTAACATGTTCAAGCAAAGCTGTCTAAGATCATCCCAACAAGTCTCTAAGAAAAAGTTCACACAAATGCATATTGTAAAGTACAACACTATCTGACAAGCTCACTAAAGAATCGCCAATACCAGCACAACTGTCCCTTTTCATCATTATGACAGAGAGAATGTTGGTGCTTAGGTTTGATTTAATCAGCTGTCCAACTCTGCTCCACTATTTCACGCACTCTTCGGTTGTATTCCCGCTTATTCTCACTGAACATGCGAGCTGCTTCAGAGTTAGCCGGGGAGTTTGGGTTTGGGTCGCAGAGCAGAGACTGGAAACAAAAAGGAATTGTAAGGATGTGCATATCAACTGAGAGCCAACCATAAAGTGACGCCCACATAATATAATACATCACCATGATACAAACATCAAAATAAGGGAAACCCATGAATATGTAAGAGTTCCAACCAACATGATATCGATGTACTTCATTTTCCAGAAAGAAGTGAACATGTGACGAAATGGAAAAAAAATCAGCAGATCTTATCTTCACCAGAGTGATGAAGCCTTTCCATTTTGGTTCTATTTTTGATATTCCTCGTGTTTTAAAAATAGTTGGCAGAGTAATTTCAGAACAATGTGCAACTTGAGCTTAACTCAACAAGTTCTGAGGAAGTGAGGGTTAATCTCTCGTTCAGTTTTCTAATTCTAAAAGCATCCATTTTGTAGAAGTTTCTGACTAAATAGCAAACATAAAAATCATTTCTTAATTGTTATTCCAGATTATGAATCAAAGCCTGCCTACTATGCTTTGAAATGCTCGTAAAATTTGCAATCCTATCAGCAGGCTAAAGCTAGAAAATAGCAAAATGAACGCATGGTCAACTACAAATTAAAGTTTCCATTTTTAGTTTAAATTATAATACTTACGAAGCTATCGACGTTATAGAGTCATCAAGCTTTGCAGGTAAAAGCAAAAACAAATGCATATCATTTAACCTAAATGACAACAGATTTATTAGGCTATGCTTCAAAGGAAAGAAAGTGCATATGTTTGACGATCTCCACATCAGAAAAAGTTTACATTTGATACAAACTACAAAGGTAGTAACCACGCGGGTCAGCTAACAAAGGACTCGTGGACTTAAGCATCCTATGCACTTCTTCGGACCCTCAGAAATAATTAAAATTCTTGCCATGATAAAATGTAATGATTCTTGCCAGGATGTATTTTATAACAAATACTTTGCTTGGAAGCTCTCAGTCCAAAAGGTAAATCCATGAAAATCCAAATGATGTGAGAGTTTAAGAATTATATAAAGCACACACACCTATTAGTTCACTTATTGTTAATATTCTTAAGAGAAAAAAAAGAGCACCTGAATTGAAGTGAGTATAGCTGCAACATCATATATAGGACTCCATTGGTTTTGTAAAATATCCAAGCAAATACTGCCATCTGCATAAACTGATAAAATCGACTGAAAAATCAAGACTTAACCTCAATCGCAATAATGATGGTAAATAATTTTAAAACCTACAAGCATGTACAAAAAACACAAATGAGCATTAATGTGAATAGATTAAGGCTCTGAACATACTATTTGGATGAAACATGCGCGAGACAAACCGGACTGTAGGAGGTTTATTTGGGTAGTCCTCTGTGAATTGAAGTGTCAGTTTGAACGTACCTGAGGAAGTTATAGAAAATAATCTCCTTTAATAACAGATGATAAATGTTACTGAACAGACACGCAAAAACTTAATGACCACAGCCAAACTTGGAAAGAAAATGTAATGTAAACATATATGGCTATAACTTTCCCTGCTTATCCTATAGGTGAAGAATTGGTGCTAGTAATATATATATATACTTCAAAAGTAATAGTAGCTTCTAAACTTCAAGAATGGGCAAACTAGATAAAACACTTCTCATAATTATCTTAAATCAATTACTATTACTATTACTAAAAGGGACTTTTAGTTGATTGCTGAGTTGAGGCGTTATGTTTTCTGTAACAGAAGGTACACCTATTGCAACTCATCCAAAAGATTCACACGATATAAACATTCATTCCTCTTCCAATCTGTTACCTACACAATATTTTGTCTAGTTTCTTCAACCAAAGAGATTTCTGAAGTAAACAACTACCCTAATTTCTTCAATTTCACAGCTAAAGAAAATATGCCTATTTGGAAATAATTTATTTACATATTTTCGTTATATGGGGCCTCGTAGCAAACAACAACAAAATATGAATTGGGAGTTCTCTAATGCCAGAGACAGCCAAATGCGGTAAACTCAGTAGTATTAGGTCATATATTCATGAATTCCCAAATCCCAATTGTTGATTTGATTTAATGTGTGGTTGGTTCCACTAACTCCCGGTAACAGTTTCAGTCATTGTTGATTAGTTGATCACGAGATGATTCGCCAATGAATTTCTAACGTGCAATGAATTTGTACCGTGTAGCGAAGCATTGCTTTTATGTACCCTCCAATTAAATTTCAATATACGAAGTTGTCACTGAAATAGAGAGATGAATGTCCCAGAACAGATAATTCACACCTTTTTTTATCAGCGAAAGGAAATTTTATTTATGAGGAGGTTGAGATCTCAAAAAAGGAGCAATAATCTCAAGTTACAAGAAAAGAATGAAGGTGGTAAAGAGGCAAGAGTGTAGAAATTGGAAAAGAGGCCGTAGAGCGCTACAAGCTTTGAGCCATAGTTTCACGGGCTCGAGCTTCTTCCTTGTTCATGAGTTTGAGTGTGGCAATGATGGCTTCCTCATTGCCTTGGGCGGTAATACCCAGAGCTTTAAGGTGATACAGATAATTCACACTGATCAGTAGTACCGTCATGACCAGCTTGCTTTTTTTTCTCAAGGTACTTCATAGTGAAACAAGGTCCAAGCTCAAGGAGGAAGCCGAGCTGAAGGTGCCAACCTAGCAAGAGTTGGCAGAGAAGCTTGAAAGAACAGAAAGTATTCCTTGCTAAGTAAAGCCAGAAAAAAAACAAAGAAAAAGCATGATGCTATTGAAGGGAAGGAGTTCACGCTGACGAACAAAGAAGTTTTGCAAAATGCAAAACTCCATGGTATCATTGAAGGGAAACCGACAATAGAGAATCTCGTGATATTTAAGCCTCTTTGGGAAAACATTTGGCCAGATTGGAGTTGGTCATTGAGAAGGTCAAGCAAAAAGTAGACGACTATGATTGGAAGTTTGAGTAGGATGTTCTGCTAAACTTGGAAGACGAAAATGAAAGAATTATAAATAAGTACATAGGCAGTTTGTTCATTGATGAAAAAGAGAAGTGGTAACGGACAAGCGATTATAATGACTAATAGTCAATACAGTAACTTCAGAAGGTGCCTGGCTTCATAAATGATCAAATGAACCATCCTCAGTTTATAATATAAAACAGGTAACACATTGCAAGATGTTCAGGTACCTAAAGTATTTGAATGAGAACTTCTATCATATTCAAGTCTTGAAATGTCAAATTTATTTAAATACTTTAGATACATCAGGAGGCTCGATGACAGGGATCTCTGCGAATGAAAAGGGGGTTGTAAGTTTGATCAATAATCTAAGCACCCAATTTCTCTTGGAAAATGTCTCTTGCCTTCTAAATATGAAGGCATGTTTCCTTGCTACCACCAATCAATGAGTGAACGCCTTGTAGAGGCTGGATTGTTTGGTATGTTACCAAAATAATTGGAAAAATGTGTATATTGTATAAGCGCCTCACATATTAGCGATAATACTGTGGAAGTGGCTCACAGATTAGCAATGAATTTATAGGGTTCATGACAAAGGGCATAAAACAATTAAAGGTTTTATTGGGATGGTACGAAAACCTAGATCAAATAATGCATGGGTAAATAAAAAACACAAGCCTGGCATAATTTTCTGAACGAAATAAAGAGAAATATGGGAAAACAAAAGGAGAAGAAAATCGACACTCTTTCCATAAAACCCTCCATGAGCAGGAACTTCTAACATCAGAATATATATATATATATAGTACTAATAGAATAACCATATCTATAATCAACAATCACCCTATATCAGCATATGTCTAACACCATCTAACACCATACATATTCCAGAAGCTAGGACCACAATAATATGAACAAGCAAATAAAAATTATCATGTCCTTCAACAGATAAGCACTTGAGCGTAAATAAGTCATAAAATTAGGGTACAAGTAGATACTAAAAGGGTGTATAATTTACACAATTAATATAAGTAACCCGAGTACAGTCATGTTTGGCCGCTACAGCCCTTATGAATATAAATGAAGGGTGCAACTCTTAATTTATTTCCAGAAAGGAACAACAAATTAATCCAATTTCCATTCTAAAAGTCCAATCCCTCTGTACCAATCTCCAAACCATAACATATACAATTTTGTAACAAAACCACAGGTCCAAATCCAATCCATTCAAAATTCACATAATTAACATGCAGCACATGATCATAAAGTTTATGAGAAACAATAAACAAAAACAAAAATTGAAAGATTCCCACCTCCATCCCAGGGAGTATCATCAGGCCTGCAACATCAAACCCAGAAACAAAACACCATCAGAAATGAAGGGAACAAAAACAGAAGAACATTAAAAAGAAGAAGAAAATACCCAAAAATGACAGCGTTCCAGAGCATGATGTTATTGTCCTGAGGAGCGCCGCTGATGCCGGCGGGCGGGTCCTGTTGCAGCCTCTTGAAATCTCTCATCAGCCTCTTCCTCGCCGGCGTCGACATTTTCCCCCAATTTCAGAGACAGAGATCTGAGAAAATCTAACAGAGATTCATCATCATCGTCCTTGATGAATTGAAGAAGCTTCCAATTTCTGTGCCCTCTCTATGTGGTTTATGTTTTCTTCTCTTTTTGGAATAATAATAGTATTGAGGCGCTGATGTCATGACGGGCTGTGTTGGATTCTCTTCCGGAACAGACCAATTACACGACGAAACGTGTGTAACCGCCTAGGTGGTTCACTTGGGTGACAGACGCACTTGGAATGTATTGTAGTGTTCTAAAAATATTTTACTTGTCCGACTATTATCTTCTTCTTTCTCAGCGAAGATATTGAATTTTATTGAACCCGCCAAAATTTTTGAAGAGAAAAAAGAGGCAAGAAATGAAAGGTTACTTAAAAACAACTGAAAAATGAAATTGAAAAACAGAACAAGCTACAATACATTGAAAGAGTTGTAACCGTGAGAAAAGCATATGAGAACTAAAACCTAGAAAACCCCGATCAGAACATAACCTTCGAGGCTTGTAATATATGTGGGAAGCTACGCATTTATCAGCAATTCAAGAGATGCTCCAAACTACTCGCCCCAAGTATTCAACGTCACAGTAACAACAAAAGAAAGACACGAAGAAAAATTAAACCTAACCACAACCGGCCCAAAACCAACATATTTGGAGAGATGGTTATGGGCAAGGGAGGCCCAAAACTAGGCCCAAATCTGCAGGTTGGGAACATCGCCTAGACGATTCTCGGGAGAAGGAGCAGACACTCAACACGAAGCCGCGACACCGAAGCGCCACCGCCGTCAAACCCGAAGGTCGTCGAACGCTTCCCATGAGAAATAGCAAGGAGTGGGCCGGAGCCCACCACATCGTCGGAAATAGAGGAGCCGCGAGCGCAGCTGTAAGCGTGAGCCCGCCGCCGAAAGGGAGCCAACCCCGCCTGGCAAAGGGAGGCCAGCACCTCCTGACTTCACCGCATGCACACGCACGCCAGAGAGTTGCAGAGCATCAAGGAGTGCGTTGTCGGCCAGCACCGACAAAGATCTCAGTTGGAAAACGCCACCACATAGCACCAACCAACCCCGTAGAGCCGGCGACGATCCCGCCAACCTCCGGAGCCCACCACTGCCACAAAGCGCGCCACTATACCAAGGTCTTCGCGCCAGATTACCACCAAGGTCAGCCTGAGACCATTAGATCTAAGAAGAGTGAGCAGACTATTTTCTGATAAATCACCGACTAGTACCTAGCGATTTTTAGAACATTAATAGATGGTAACATGGGAATCGTGGCAAGTAGACAAAGCGAGGGACTCTAGTTTGAGTTCAATAACCTATTTTTGTGTTCTTGATGTGCTCATTCAAGTACAGTTTTTTTATATTTTAGTGTACAACTGGTTTATGTAAATTATGTCGGGTTTCACATGTAAGAGGTCAACCTTATTAGTTGGGCGTGTCGGCGTGACATACATCTTTATTTTTATCCTTTTTCACATAAAATAAACTTAAGTTCTCCCTCTCTTGCTTGTGTCCACATGGGCATTTACTTCGACACTTGTGCTTTGTATCATCAGCCTCGAGACAAGTTGTTTTCGTCACAGTGGGGGGCTTGAGATGCGTACGCTTCTATGTTCTACTTTACAAGTTAGACATTCTTAATGTTCATGCTTCAACTTGAGGGGAGTGTTGAGATCATTGCATATTATGTTTTTTTTATCAGCGAAAGGAAAGAGTTTATTGATGAAAATAGCAAACCTTTTCTAAGAAGGAAAAAATAGATACATCAACAAACTAAGAAAAAAACAACATGAAAAAACAAGAAATCAGAGACAGGAGGAAAACATTAAAAACCGAGAAACTCAATCCTTTGATTTGAGCTTGTTGATAATCTCAGTCTCGATGATTTCAAAAGACTGAATCATTTCCGAATCAGCCACCGAACTCGTAAAACCGAGACTTTTACATACATCCCAGTCTTGAATAGCACTGTTTCAAGGATTTCGCTCCGACGAAAATCTACGCACCCCAGACGGGCACATATGAGAAGAAGATATCGAAGGCACTTTAGGTGGGAGATTTCTCGAGAAATCTGGAGGTTTCAAACTGGCCTGGGGAGCCTTGGGCCTACAAACACGGTGTCGGGTACGACGGTAGACCAATAGAAAAGTGTTCCATCTCCGCCGTCTCTACATATTATGTACGTTATTAAATCAAATTTCTTGCCTCTCATTTTTATTGTCGTATTTCATTTGTCGTCTTATACATGCGTTACACATTAAATAAGAATTAGTGCCGAATATATTATTGTTCATTTAGGCACATGTAAACAAGTGTGTGTATATATATGTACTGGTAGACTCAATATTATATCATCAATTGATTTAGTTTTTCTTATCAGTATTAGATAACATATGATCTTGTTAAGTTTATGTTGTGCTTATAGGTCTACCCACTAGAGCTGGTCGATTTGGGCATGTGTTTATGGACTCCCCGTGCTTACGCCCCCTTGTGAACTCTAATTCATATGCAGAAGTCTGGTCCTACTATAATTCACGTGTAAAAGGTTACAACGTGAGTGGGAGTGTTGAAGTATAAGGGCTTATACGTACAAGACATGAAGGAAAATAAGCTCTATGTGTACAAGCATGAGAAGGAAAAGTTAATCCCGCACAAAAAATATTTCTTTCAGTTACCTCACAGTTCTAACGGGACATAGCATCTAGTGCTGTAATTATGTTTGCGTTCAATTGTTGACTTTGAGACAAATTATGCTTTAAGGGTGGAGGAGTAGCTCTATTCTTTTAAGAGTGGATAAGCATCACGATCGTGACATGAAACAAGGAGTCGGTTTTTGGGTTTTATAGTCGTGGCCAAGGACACCGTAACGTAAGAGGCCGTGTCATAAGAAAATGTCACGGTTGTGGTTTAGTGTCACCCCGTGACCATAATGTGGCCATAGCGTGATTAACGATGTGAAGAGAGCCATTATCAAGAATGTCACGGTTGTAGCTTAGTGCAGACCAGAGATAAGCTCAAAAATGAAGGATGGTCACAGTCGTGACTTAGTACAACCTCGTTACAAGAGTTTAAGCAAGAAAGTCGAGTCAGGTCATAACTCGTGACAAACATCACACAAAGAAAGTGTCACGATTATGACACGTTTCATTGAGGGTATGAAACCCCGATTTCTGCAAAGAGTAAAATGCGTCGACCTAATTCAGCCGACACAATCATACTTGGGGAGAAAATGCAACACGACTCTAGAGGCGATTTCTAGGTGAAACTAAGAGGTTGGGGCGAGGAAGAGAATTTGGAGGCACAAGTATCACACTACGTCAAAGAGACTTAGAGATAAATGAAGAAAAGTCGGTATCACCGCCTTCGACCTATCATTGGGTTTAGAGTTTTTCATCAATCTTTATTCTTTTTATATTTTTCTCTTTTGTATAACTGACATGAGCACCGTGATTGTCGGATAAACACATATAACTATGGTGCTAGATTGAAAAATGTTAGATCTTAATATAATTTTGAAGTTTTAAGTTTTATGCATTCGAGGTGGGACTTGTGATTTAAAATGAGATTGATTGATTTATGTCAATTGAGTATTCGTGTTAGTCATGGATCTGTTTCGAGAGATACAGTTCATGACCGACTCAACACGCCTCCAGAAGAAAAAACTCTTCAGAACTTCCATCTAAGCATTTTCAGGCTTTAATCTAACATCCATGTTTTGTCTCTTAATGTCTGGTTCACTCTTAAAATTTTCAAATAATTACGCATTTTACATTTTTGAACTGAAAATGTGGTATGAACTTAACCCATATTGGTATATGTGGATACAACCACATGCTTATCGGGTTTTATTATTTGGGTGATCGTGTGTGTTTGCACATCATCAGGCACCCGTGGAAACGATATCCATAGGCTCAACATTCGTATTAACATATTGAATTCCCTCATTAGCAACAGTCTCGTCTTCCATCTCAACTTTGTTCGAACTTAGCATGCTTACAAAGCAAAAATGCAAAATTGGGCTCTAATACCACTTATCACGAGATCACTTTTCTCATAAGCGGGTTCGTGTGGTTCGTGGTCAAATTCGCTCAAGAGATAAATACGTTTAACCTAACTTGTGTGGAAGCATGTTAACACAAGCAAGATGCGACAAAAACGATAAGAGGACAAGAGAGATTGCTAAAGAAAGAGTTTCCATATCAAAAGTAGTGCGTTACAAATGAAAAGATAGCTCATAATTTACAAGAGTCCACTCCAATGTATGGATGTGATTAATCTAATCTAACGGATATAAAAGAGTATCTAAAATATGTCAAAATATATCCAAAACATATTTTTGACGTATTCATAAAATACTTATACATTGAACCTGCACAACTTAATTGATTCAATTGTATACACTTGAATACATGCATGACAAATGCGTGACGAGCTCTCGAGAATCTCAACCTTCTAAAGACCCATTTGGCCTTATCAGAGTACGGAAAGCCCGGTACCGTTACACAATACAATTTTGATTTTCAAGAACAATTAAAGTGACTAATTTAGTTTCCAGTACCATAATTAAGTAATAACTTGTCATATGATTTAAAATCATAGCATATTCAAGCTTATATTTTGATACACAATTTGTCGTGGATAAAAAATAATTGATTTGGGAGAGGAGAAGAGATGAGTACGACAAGCATGCGCTTCCAGTCACCATCCCACACGCCACGGGCAGCACAATTCTTGTGCCTATATGCAAAACCATATCATCCAATATTTTCCCAATTTTAATTAATCACCAATATTATTATTTCACATAAAAATTTTATAAAAAAACACCAACAACAGACAATCCATTTCCACGTGCTCCACACACTACACAGACTCTCTTCCCATTTCACTCTAATAAGCTCTCCTCTCACCAACCATAACAAACAAAAAACAAGAAAATAAAAATAAAAAAGAAGAAGAAATTAAAGCTTATAATACACACACACACATATATATATATAAGGTGGTCACGAGAGTAACGTGCACTCCTCCATTTGTAGCTGATATAAGCAGTACCAAGGAGGCTCGATCGGTCTTGGTTAATACATATATATGAACATGGGCGATCATGATGATGAGCATCGTCGCAAGGGGTCGGGCAAGCGAGCGAGTGAGGGTGATGATGAGGTGGTGGTCCCTGCAATGGCGCCGTGCGGGGCGTGCAAGTTCCTGAGGAGGAAGTGCATAAACGGGTGCATATTCGCCCCGCACTTCGGGTCGGACCAGGGGGCAGCCCGGTTCGCGGCGGTGCACAAGGTGTTCGGGGCGAGCAACGTCTCCAAGCTGCTGCTGCACATACCGCTCAACCGGAGGCACGACGCCGTCGTCACCATAACGTACGAGGCGCAGGCCAGGCTCTCGGATCCGGTTTATGGATGCGTCTCCACTATACTCGCTTTGCAGCAACAGGTATTTATATAATGTTCATTCTGTCACCAAATGCATTTTGGGTTTTAATTATTATTCTTTCTTCATGATTCATCGCTACTACAATCTTCTGTTTATTACTCCCATACATACATATGCACTATATATATATATATGCTTCTGCCTTTTTTTAGTTTTCTATCTTTTTAATATAATAAGGGTAGTTGTACTTGTTTCATAAAATGTATCTCACGTAGATAAAATGTTTTTTTTTTTTTGAAAATAAATTATGTCTCAACTACACTGATTAATGTATTGGCATTTAGGTATAAGAGTCTTAAAAAGTGAGCAATTGAAAGTTTTGGAGTAGGGCTATAAACGAGCTTGTGTTTTTAACGACTTGTTCGAGTTTGACTCGTTAAATATTTGGTTCAGACTCGTTATAAGCTCGACCCGAATTCGAGCTCAAGATTGAATTCGTTCGTTTAATAAACGAGCGGAGCTCGAGCTTAACCTTTTAAGGATCGATAGGCTTGCAGCTTGTTTAATGTTTAATTAATTATATACTTAATAAAATTTTAATAAATATTTATAATAGAATTAGACGAGTCATTCTCAAGTTGGCTCATTTACTATTTAATGAATTATTTATTTAATTTTTTATGAATATTTGTATTGAAATTATAGCAACCGAATCAAGCCGAGCTCATGCTCGAGCTTTGTCTATTTTTTTTTTTGTTAATTTTAATTTCGAGCCAAACTCGAGTTTAGTTACGTAAACTTGTTGAACACTTTTTTTATGAGCCATGCCAAATGGAGGCTTACATCCCTAGTTTAAAGAAAAACTCCATTTATAATAGCTACAAACATCCTAACCAATCAGTGACTCTTGAAAACTAATATAAAATATGAGAGAATTATTTATGTAAAAATTAAATATTATAATGCAAAATAAAAACTACATTGTTCTAAACAAATTAAGTTCACCAAATTATATATTTTCTTTTATTACCAGCTTAATTTTATGTCTCTGGTTAATTTGTCAATAAATACTTATTCTTAATTTGACACACGATCGATTAACACCTTAATCGATCCTTTCAAATATGATATTATTTTTAGAATGGATTGCTATTTTTAAATGACTACTTTTTTTTCTTTTTCTTTTTGAATAATTTGATTAAATAAAACAAGAGAACCTCTTTAATTAATTATAAAATTAAGGTTGTCCACATACGTATGGTCATTAATTAGTTTAAACCTTACCTATATGATTTGATATGTATGTAATTAAAATATTTACCTTGTGTGAATTCATATCTAAGACTATTAACTTTATTTCCTAGTTATAATTAATGTTGTACATATCGAGCCACATGAATGATTTGTTATGATTCTCAGATTATTTCCTAATATAAATCATTACATGTAACATAAATATAAATTTGTTGACCTCTATCTACTTCATGCCATCATAAAGATCTTTCTTTGTTGAATTTCTACGGCTCTCTTTCCAATCTGTACAAAATAGGAGTACTTGAGATTAAACCCTGGACAGTGTCTCAGCCTATTTAGATGAATAATCTACTGCCTATGCAATTACTGCTAATTATAAGATGATATATAGTAACTAATGTGATCTGACTTTGATAAAATAATGTCACAAGTACAGTGAAGAACCTAATATTCTCAACTTTTTGACATTTTTCTGTGGCTGTCAGTGTCAGAAACTCCCATATGATTTGGTTGGTTTTGGATTTTAAACTGTGAAACCCATACCATAATTAAGATAAAGTACTAATAATAACAAAAAACAATTGTAGGTGGCTTCTCTGCAAGCAGAACTGTCAATGGTGCAAACCCAATTGATTAACAGTAGATTTGCAGTAGCAAATGTTCTTCAGACCTCACAGCAGCAGCAACAGCACCAGCAACTCGGAGCCCTGCAACCAGCATATTCCAACAATTCTTCTGCTTCAACGAACCTCTTGAACATGAGCGGCTTTACTTCCAGTTTTGACATTGTAGCCGAGACAGCGCCATCTTCCCACAGCATGGGGCCTCTTCAGCTTTCTCGACCTACCCAAGATGAAGAGGAGAATGAGCAAGAGAGTCAGATTCCGGCTATATTCGCCAATGATATTCTTCACCATAGATGAGTACCTACCAATGAGTTTGATTTCGCCGACATAATCATAATTAAGCAGTTATTTATCCATGCACCTTTGTTAGTATTGCTGGTCAACTGTATCATGGATTTCTATTAAACCATGAATACATTTTCCCTGACCTCACATTGCATAATATATTTTATTACTTGGTTCTTTCTAGGAGCAAAGACATCAAAACCATATGGGCTTATGTTGAGAGAAATAATATACTGGCGATGAAACAGTATAGAGCAATGCAATGTAAGATGGTTACAGCAATTCCAATAATCCTTTTCTTTTATTAATGTTTCTAGTTCAAAGTGCATATCCCAAATTATGATTACATTTTAATCATAGTAAATAAACTATACATGATTAATTATATATTAGACGAGTTGGCTCGCGAGTTAATCTAATCTTGAATGGCTCGGCTTGAACTCAACTCGTTTATTAAATGAACCCAACTTTGAACTTGATTATAGGACGCTCAAGCCGAATATTTAACTAACCGAGCTTGAGCAGCACATTAAAGACCCGACTTACTTATCGCTTTTGTTACAACTATTTAAAGTTAAATTGAAATGTAACTTTATAAATGTAAGAAATAAACGCTTAATAAAAATAACTATGAAATAAACTTAATAAGAATTATATCAAATAAACTAATATATTTATTTTAAATATTAGAATTTATCTTCTATTTTTTAATTTAAAATTTACAAATATATAATCAAAATAGCATGTGGTCCAGGTAAGCAGAGGCAGCTGCCCCTCCTGTAGTTCCGTTCCTGACGCTTATAGCAATTCCAATAATCCGTTTCTTCTATTAATTTTTCTAGTTCAAAGTGCAAATCCCAAATGAACTCTACTGGCTCATGCTTGTATTGTAACCAAGTAACATGCCCAAAATTAAGAGAATGCAAGGGAACTGCACATTTACCTCATTGCAATTAGGTATGTTCAGAAGGCAGCATCCCAAAACAGCAAGAGCTACCACAAAAACACTTTAAACCGTTTGATTTGAGCCTGATTTCTCCATAGCTAAAAGTGAGCTCTTCATTTGCTTTTATATCTTTACTAGCAAAGAAGCAAAGGTGCGGAAGCAAAGCACCTGAACTTCTAACAAGAGACGTGGAAAGATTACCACCTTCACAAGAATGGTTGATGAACCGTGCAACATTTCCAATTTTTGTTGCATCTATGTTTATTCTCAAACATGCCTTTCCAGATGGAAGATGCTCCCTCATGACCAAGAGAGCGGAAGAAAACCGACCACCAGAAGCAAGTTCGTCGTATAACTGTTGTCGCCTTCTTGCTTCCCCTGTTACCAAAAGCTCACCTATTCAGGCAGATTACAGACCAGAATATGTATGAAAAATGTTTCAATGAAAAACAAAATACTTACTAAAAGGTATAAGATTTCTATGCAGATTCTAGTTAAGGTTGCACAAACAATGATTGACACTCTTCAGGGCATAAAAGTGCTATATTTACAAGTGGTAACCACAAGAGTTCTTATGACTTTTAACAGAGCAACAAAACATGCATTCTTTTGGTGTTAAAGCTGCCTGCTACAAGGTAATATTTATGAGCAAACGCATTGTTTGGTAGTTTGAATGATCATAGATTGGCCTAACAATTCCAAACAATGCAGAACAACACGAATCTACTGGATTATGATTCCCTAAAGAAAACTAAAATAAACTTCTCACTCACCTAGTATTTTTCTAAATACCCAATTCTGAATCAAGGCCAGATGTAAACAACCAGTTGCAATTCGTAAACAACCTATGAAGCACTGAAGATCAATAAGCCACTATGCCTCATCCCAAAATAACCATGTTTCCCAACATTCATTACCATCTAAACCAAGCAACAAAATTTATCCAGTCACTCTACCGTCCCACTTGACAAGTACAAAATTTACAGAAAGTTCCTCTCAAACCATCACATGCCATAACTGAGCATCCCATTGACCCAACTGACATAGTGTATAGTATCACTGCTAAGTGCTAATCATCGAACAACAGACACAATTTCCACTAGTAACTCAACAAGCATCAAATACATTCAATTACATGTAGGAGATGGAACCAAGCTTACCAGCATACTCGCATACGAATTGGCCTTGCTTAATGAACTGATCCGAATACAAGCACCACCCTTTCCTCTCATCCTTGACAATCTTCAACCTCACAGAAACCCCTCTCTGCCTCGCCCGATTCGGGCACTCCAATCCACACCCACAACCGGCTCCACACTCACCCACCACCCCCAGCGCCTCCAACAAACCCGAACACGGACACCGGAGCTCGCACCCATCATCGCAGCCACAGCCAGACACTCCCTCACCGTTATCGTCCACCAAAGCGACCGTTTCCGCCGCCGGAATAACCGCCGAGCCTCCCCGGAGACCGCCCCAGGATTGGCGCGGAGGGTCGGGGGCGGAGAGGACCTGGGAAGGGGCGTAGAGGAAGAAGGCGTAGGGATGGAGGTCGGTGGTGTTGATGAAAGGGACGGGGAGCTTCTCCAAGGACCTCGAAGCGTCGGAGGAGCGGCGGAGAGTGATGGATTGGGAGAGGCGGTGGAGGGTTTTGCAGGTGGCGGAGACGGAGGCGAGCTCCGGCGGGGATAGCAATGGAAGGATCAGGTCTGCGAAATTGATTAGGGTGTTTGTGGTATCGTCTTCTTCGTTGGTTCTGCGACATTTTCTGGGTATCTGCTCCGACATTTGGTAACAAATGGGTTTTTTCTTCAGCTTCTGAAACCCAAAAACCAGTTATGTGAAGTGAATGAACGAAGGTGGAGATTACGACGACGCCGTATTAAAGAAGCAAAAAATAAAAACGCCGTTGCCGGGGATCGAACCCGGGTCACCCGCGTGACAGGCGGGAATACTTACCACTATACTACAACGACTTGGTGTTAACGTTTGTAATAGTAAAATATTTGTATATAAATAAATACTGCATGAACTATTATTGTTTACAAATATACTCTTTCACCACATCTTGACAAGAACAATAGCAACTGAGATAAAATCGAAAATGCTGTACTATAGAGAATCGAATACAGGTTGGATACAAATTGTTTGCTATATCAGTTGTTGATACACAAGTTTAAGTGCAAAATTGGGCTTATTATCTAGAGTAGTGTATTTACGAGCCCTATGCCCATCTCCTCCGCGAGCTCGTCCCATACTGGAAGGAGTGTGAACAAAACCAGAAATGTCGCCCCTACCACAGCCGCTTTTCTCCACGTTCCAACCTCTGACACGTCGTTCAAGCATGCCTTTTCTTGACTCCTCTGAACATACATATATGCACACATACAGCTTCCAG
Source organism: Geranium rotundifolium (assembly GCA_963920655.1). Lineage (NCBI taxonomy): Eukaryota > Viridiplantae > Streptophyta > Magnoliopsida > Geraniales > Geraniaceae > Geranium > Geranium rotundifolium. The sequence goes on from OY987313.1 coordinate 12,370,234, forward strand.
ATTCAGTTGTAGTAATAAACACGTGTATGGAGCTCAACAAATAAACAGCTTCGAGATCAATGAATATACTTTTGACTTCCTGCTTACATACATACCTGGCATATCAGCACGTATATTCCCCAAGGAAGCGACAGAGGTCCGCCCAGCTGAAACGGAAAAACAGGAAATTTCAATACTCCATCCAACAAAATGTCAATGGTAGAAATATACAGGATGAAGTCTGTTGGTTGTGCAAGAGGTTGGTTGCAAAACAGACAGCTGATATATTTGTTAGATCAACTTTGGTGTGGCACTGGAACGCAAGCGTTGAAATGGATTTGGATTTTAATATGCATGTTTCAAATTTACATTCGCTCAACGCATAAAAGTAATAACCACATTCATACAACAAATGGTAGACGCCTAATGTATGTGTCTCAACTCTTAAGAGTAATGGGTCAGGAAATGGTACATGGATTGCATTTCCTATTACTAAGCACCAAAGTTGGGCACATTATTTCTGTAAAATAGTGCATGTGCTCCTATTTTATCAGACAACCTATACAGACTAGTCAATTCAAATGTATAGTATCTAATATCTATCACGTTAATGTTATCAAATACGGATGCACTCTTGGTAACCAACAATAGAATGACAAAAAGGTTACGCATACCACTCCCAGTCCAAGCATTAAGTATGTTGCCAAGCTAAACCCCGCCAGTGCATCTTTTCCAAAAGCCCCCTGTATTAGTTAAAGGAATAATGATCCAAGTTTCATAGAGCACATGTATATTTAAAGGAACATGCTTGAATATAGACTAGAGAGAGTTTGTACACTTTACATGAATAAAATCATCAGCAATCCAACAGAAAAGTGAATAATTCTCACCTAGATGAAAGTGAAACACGGAATCTTACCAACCTCTGTTACGTATTTGATGTTTTTACAGTGATTTATGTTAGACAAATGGTTAACCGAAGAAGCATAAGAAGGCTTAAAGCAGGATATACTGATATGCCAACTTAAACAGGCTAATGAAAGCAGAGGTTTTATATGAACATGTTAAGGTCTTCCTGCAATAACCTTTAGAAAATAATCATAAGATGCAAATCAATACAATTTTCCACCAGATCAAGCTAGTAAGTCTTACTATAAGAGTGTTTTAAGGAATGCAAATTGGAGACCAGATTTCATATGTGCATTGAATAATTTTAGCAACTATCTTGTCCGGTTCACGCATTCTGAAGTAAAACTCATCATATAGCATTCCGAGCCTTTCTTAATACTTACAGACCGTGTTTTGCTAATTGATGTAAACTTCTAAGAAAATTTTTTATAAGGAATCTTTAGTTGGCTCATCATAATACATTCGGAACTCAAATTTTCAACTCAGAATTTTGCAATTGGCTAAGCAAGTTTTCAAGATTCAACCAACAGCAAAAGAAGAAGGTTACCTGCATAGCTCTTCCACCATCAAGGCATCCCACTGGAAGCATGTTAAAAGCTGTCGTGGTTAAGCCACACCTGTGTTGGTGACATTTGTAACAAGCAAGTTATACGATATCATAACAAAATTATTTAGTGCAGGAAAAAGATTAGTACACACCAGCCTGCAATGACAAGAGGATGTATTGAAACTGTCGCAGCATGCATTGTTCTGTACATTGTCCATGAGACCAAGTCAATAAAAATAATTACTGACATAAACATTCAGGTAAAGAATCTCCTTTCGTATTTGCATGAATTAAGCTGAATGAGGTTATAGGAATCATGGAGGGACATACGTGTAACCAAGATAGGCTCTACTGATGAGTCCAAGAAGCAGGGAACCTTGGAAAAGCATGCTAGGAACCTGCACCAAATCTCCTGAAACATCTGGTTTTGATGAGAGCAGCAAGCCAACAGCAAACATTGAAACAGACAGTGCTGCCCCAGCAAATGGCCCAGCAAGTGAAATGTCAACTTTTGTGCTTCGATCAGGAATAATAGATTTGAACTACATCAAAAATAGCAGATGATCAGTAATATTCCAGTAAATTATCCAAAACACGTGCAAAATTGGTCATAGGTGCTTTAGACTCTTATGATAACCTCAAATGACAAACTTGATTAGCTTTTCTTCACATAGATTCCTGGTAACATAACATGTTGCACACATCATGTTCCCTCAACTTGAAGAGGGAACATGTCTGCTTCGTATTGCTTATGAAGGAAGCTCATTTGTATAACATTAAATTTGTTAGAATAAATATTTATGAAGATTTTAGCGCCGAGAATTTCAATCATTTAGCAAATGCAAAATGAGGTGAACTTATTATAAGAGGTACCACGGGAAAATATGCTCGAAAAACAACCAAGAATTCAAAATGTGCCAGATGTATAACTTCCACAAATCTTCATGACACCATCTTCTGTTGTCATGCAGGTACATGAAGTTGTTTCTTCATTTCATAAATCTTTTTTGTTCCCTAAACCGTGCTCTTCTTATATAAAGTTTTAGACCTAATCAAGTAGGTAAGACATCAAACATCACAAATATTTAAGAATATGGAGTGACAGTCAGAAGTTGCTATGTTGGGTTTGAGTGCATTTGTTTCAATGTGTATATATGCATGTAGCAAAATCATATACAATGAAATATCTAGAGAAGAATAACCAGAGTTTACGAAGCTTGTATAATATTTTTCGACTCGTCAAAATTATTGACCTTCTCCCAATTGCTTAATACAATGTATAAGACGTAAAACAGAAGATAACTGTAGTTCAAGATCAATAACAATTTGGGGGGACACAATTTCTGGAATTTAATGTATCCATGACAACTGTTTCTAACGAAAATAGCCATAAATATACCTGGGTGATTGCACCAAAGCTGCCAAGGGTAATGTTAGGAATCAAGAAAGGAATGCTTAGCTTTACTCTTTTGGGGTAAGCAGCCAAAAAGTGTCCTACTTCCTGCACATAGAATAATCTCCATCATATAGGAAGCAAAATGCACAAAAGTTGAGGAAATATTTCTTTAGCAAATTGAAAAACATCACTTTGATTTGTATATCATAGTTCAGCCTGAAATTGATTAGAACAAAATTGAACATTCAATAAAATTATGTAACAGATGAAACCATTGGGATCCGGAGGCATGCAATTAGGAGTGAAATGATCCTTAAATCTGGGTTCCCTTAATAAGTGGCAAGTCGGTAATTCTTTTTCTAAAGCCAACAATAGGTTTCGCTGGGTCCAGTATGACCGCTTGGGCTTAGTTTCTTCACGTAAAATTTGGATACTGAGTAATTTTAGTGCAGTTGGAATGTCCAGATATGATTCAATACAATCAGAGTGGAGATAGTTCTGTATGACAGATAAATACTAGATTTCATTATTTTCTTTTTTACACCATATATTCACCAAATCCTTATATGGCAAAGCAGTGGTAAAAGTATTGCTGTAAGTTTATCTTATATATTTGTAAGAGAAGAGAAAGGGCCTTAAAACGTTATTGACTACGTCACACATGTATGCAACATATATGAGTGAAGTTAGGTCAATAATATGTCTATATAGGTCTATTTGGGGTTATGAATAGCAGTATCTTTTTGTAAACACTGTGGGATATAATACTATGATAAATAAAATAAAATAAAAAACCATGGGGGACATATTGTTCAGCTGGATGTTGTTGGGGAGAACCGGGTCTTACCAAGGAGGAGCACACCAAGGAAAACCCACATACACATTAAAGCCCACCTCTAACCCAAAAGACTAGACTTGTGGGTCTTGAGTCTAATGTGTATATAAACTCTCCTTATACCTCGTATTCTTCCAACGTGGGACCTGAACTAACATGTGGAATCCTAACAATCTCCCCCTCCACATTGAGCCCATCACATCAAGTTGCTCCCCCTAAGCCTAAATCGTCTTGCACTTTCACCCACTAGCCCATCTGGCAATCCTGGCCTGCTCAATCATGGTTCTCCGGATCCTACTAGCCTACCTGGCTCAATCCACCATAAGATCCACTGGCCTACCAACCTGATGAAATATGTGCAAACTAGACTCTAATACCACTTGTTGAGGTATATGACAATGTGGAACAATTCTCTAGCAAAAGTAACCAAAAGAAATTAAAAACAATCACACAAGATCACAAGGATTTACGTGGTTCGGCAATTTGCCTATGTCAACGGTCACACTACTCTCTTATTATTGCTCTCAATTCATTAATAAATTTAGGGTTACAAGTACATTTATATATAGTGAAAGACTAGGGAAAATAGGAAATACCCTAAATTTCCTTACACATCACAAGGATTTACGTGGTTCGGCAATTTGCCTATGTCAACGGTCACACTACTCTCTTATTATTGCTCTCAATTCATTAATAAATTTAGGGTTACAAGTACATTTATATATAGTGAAAGACTAGGGAAAATAGGAAATACCCTAAATTTCCTTACACATTAGGTAACCTATCATAAATCCTTGTACAATAGGAAATCCTTTCTAATTCACTCTTGTAACCCAATTAAGAAAGTTGTGGCTTTCCTATTTATTGTGGAGATTGTTGAGAGTGTTACTTGAAATACATGACTGAGAATGAAGAAGTGTGTGGACAGTCTACAAGTGGGAGATTATTGGGTTTGTGAAGACTTTCCTATTTATTTAGGGAAGCTACACCGTTCCTAATTGGGTTAAAAGAGTGGATTATGAAGGATTTCCTATTGTACAAGGATTTATGATAGGTTACCTAATGTGTAAGGAATTAGGAAATTTAGGGTATTTCCTATTTCGACTAGTCTTTCACTGTAAATACATGTACTTATAACACCAAATTCATTCATGAGTTGAAAACAATAATAAGAGAGTAGTGTGGTCGTGAACGTAAGCAAATTGTCGAACCACGTAAATCCTTGTGTTTTGTGTGAATGTTCTTTATTTCTCTTGATTACTTTTGCTAGATAATTGTTCCACGTTGTTATATACCCCAACGAATACAAATCCACCAAATCAGAGATCACATATGGTGGAAAATGATGGTAGCTGATATGTGAAAAGTGGATGATAACAATAGAAATATAAATAGTAAGGTGGTTTTTTTTATGGGCTCACAGCCATAATGGCTTATCCACCTGGCATCAGCCGACTAAATAAGAAAGGTAAAATTTACTACTAATAAACTAGAGGGAGCAGAATTGATACGGGGAAGTAGAACTCTTGAAGCAAATAGAAGATTTTGTGAAGGTGACGAAGAGCTATATGGATTCATGATACAAAGTCTTGAAAATCATTTTCTTCTCAGAGAACACAATGAGTATAATTGCCCACCATGATGATTTGTCAATTGTAAATGAGTATACCTAGTGTTGGATCATGTGATAGAGATTTTATTGCAGTAGATGCAAATATGGTGTTCAAATTAATATTCAATCACCAAGAATGATACATAAGGTTTTAGGTTATAGATAATGGAGGAAATGCACAAAATATATATTTGTCTCGAGTCTCATAACCTAGTTAATTTAAACCATATGGCTTGATCTGGGTAGTATTCCATTGACTCAATAAAGTGGCGTAAATACATATCACATCATCGGTCTACATTGATAGACCAACAATGTACAGCAAAGATGAACAAGTCACAGATAAATTCCAAAACGAAAGCCATATTATGTCAAAAAGTCATATCTTCGTTATTTCTTTTCTTACCACATTAAAAGTGAGCTCACTAATGGGCAAGACTAAAAATCTGATTAAGATGCAATGTAAGTTACATAAAAAAAGGGTTATAAACATAAAACAGGAATGAGGAATGACAAATGCAAGCTAGGTTGCAATAGGACCTCTAGACCCTACGTCCCAGAAGAGAAATGAAGCCAGAAAAAATTATGCTCGAACTCAAACCATATATTCATCCACAGAGCATAGGCGAAAAAAACAAAAATATAAACTTGGTAAAATGCATTCCCAAACAAGGCAACCAAATCAATAGAAGCTTTTACTTACATGAAATATCAAGATACCCAAAACACCGTAAGCTAGTGGCAGAGCTGAGTCCACATAGGGGAGTAGCATCTCCATATCTGGTGGAGTAACTGCATTTGGATCTGTAAAGTATTTCGCCACTTCTGGTGGAAGACGATTTATCTGCTCAATCAAGTCCATAAAATAAAGATTGAATAAAAGGCCTCCAATAAAGAAAAAGTGATCTACATTTTAAAACTTAGCATTGACGTCCAAAACATAAAAAGAAAACTGGAAATGAACTAAAATGCAGAAAATAACAACGAAGTGGTTACATAATATCACACCTGCGATGCAATTCCTAGCTCCACGGATGAACCAATAGTCAAGACGAATAGCAACAGGGCAATGACATATTGCCATAATGAAGTTGGCACTGGTTCTGAAACTTCTTTCCGCAACAAACCAAAGCTAACACGAGGTCCACCACGCGGATCATCGTCTTCTGCATCAGGTTCCTCCACCATAAAGAGATTGTACTTATTACCAATGAGCTCGACCAGCTGCTTCTGCAGTTTCACAAATACCTCTTCTCTGTTTCCCCTTAAATTCCCCACGAAGAGAGTGCCCTCGCCATAGTCTCCAAACGGCTCTTCTTTGGTAACCCAAAAGGTAGAATATCCAAAAAGCCTGTCCTTAATTAGTTTTACATCAGCTGGATCAACTTTCTCAGGCCCGAGCAGCTCCATCAATTTAAAAGAATCAAGTTGGAAATCATTGTAACCAGGACCAATAGGCGATATTGACAGCTGATATAAAAAAAAAGCAAAATCGTTGATGGCAAGAAAAAAGAGAAGATAATGCACTGTAACTCTAAGTAGCCAAATCAGTAACAAGTTATGAACTTTTCACTGCCCTTTTTCTTGGAATCTTTAGCAAGTAAACCCAAACACTTAAGTATCACTACTTCCACCCTTTAAATCAAAGCCCATCAATGTACATATTGATTAAATTAAAAGCACCATCAGTCAAGTATTACAAAAATTTAATCCAGATAAACTTATCCAAATATTCACAGTCATAATTGTCATAAACCAAACTGAAATTACATGAAATCAAAGAGAAGTGCAATGTTGACGAAGAATTTGAAGAGAAAATCACCTTGGCAGAAATGGGAAAAGGTTTCTTATCCGAATCAACATCATCGGTGGGCTTGTTGGGAGCTTCCGGAGGAGGCGTCTCCTTCAAATTGGAATCAGGATTGTCATCGCCAGAGCTGCGACACCTGAACCTGTCGAAGTTCCTGTACAAAAGCTCCTCCCTCTTTCTGCACAAGAAGCACAGGCTCTTGTGGGCTGTTTGGTTCGCAGACATTGCTTGAACTCTGCGGGGTGCTGAATTGGGAACGGGCCATGAACGCGGCTTGAAATTCACAGTGCCCAAGCTACAGCTCGTGAGCGTCCCCATTGGAGCAGAACGGAGCTGAGTGTTGTTGGATAGAGTGCGGGAAATACGAGCCGATAGCCGAGACCCGAGAGGGCTTGTGGCAAATGTATGTGCCTTTTTGGATTTTTGCAACCATAACAATATATATAATTGGGGTAAGGGACAATGACAGTTTGTTACACCTAACTATGGTGAAATGACACTTTAATACTCTAACTATAAACTTCTTTTTTTAGTATACTGACAATGTTTTTGTGACAACCTACCCTTAAAATGTTCAAAATGCCATTGGTTTAAGAAACCAAAATCAAAAACCAGAATTGAACCGGTTCTTAATAATAATAATAGTCTCCGGCCGCAACTCCGACCTGCCCCGTCCCGTCTCCGGCCGCAAGCCTCGTCTCCGGCGACGCGACGGGGGTGAGAAGCTTCGCTTCTGGTTTACGACGGAGGGATCGAGAGAGTGAGGAGCCGCCTCTGCCCTTTCGCTGCCGCGCAGTCGCCCCTACCCAACCTCCGCCGCCGACCGAACTCGCCTGCTTTGACATCTTCAAGCTCGATGGCGAGCTCTCGAGACCTAGATCCGGTGAGGAGTTTGGGCTGGTTTGAGGAGTCGCTCCGCCTACACGGATCTGAACCTCTTAATCGAGACTGAATCGGATTTGAGAGCAGGCGAGTCCGGTCGGCGACGGAGGTTGGGTAGGGGCGACTGAGCGCGGCGGCGGAAGGGCAGGTGGTTGATGGACTCCGATGCACTCGCGCCTGGTTCTGATGCGCGGAGAGGCGCGGAGGAGCTGAGTGAGGACGAGCTGGAGCTGCTGCGCATAGCCAGAGAACCGCCGCGGACACTAGAAGGAGTTGACGGGGAGGTTGAAGTCGCCGGTTAGAGTCGCCGGTCGGAGTCGCGGAGTCGCCGGTCGGAGTCGCGGCGGCGGAGAGTGGAGTGGCGGCCAGTGTAGATTTAGGGTTTGAAGTAGATTTAGGGTTTGATTAATATAATTATCAATTAGTTAATGATTAATGATAATATAATTAATAATATAATCAATTAATTAATGATAATATATATATATAATAATAATAATTATTATTATTATTAAGAACCGGTTCAATTCTGGTTTTTAAACCAAATTGAACTAATTTGATTTTGGTTTCTTAAACCAAGGGTATTTTGGGCATTTTGGACATTTTAGGGGTAGGTTGTCACAAAAACATTGTCAGGGTACTAAAAAAAAGAAGTTTATAGTTAGGGTATTAAAGTGTCATTTCACCATAGTTAGGTGTAACAAACTGTCATTATCCCTTGGGGTAATGAACTATGTCACGTTTCAAATTTAATAACCCAACTTCCAGTTTTTCATTTAGGGTACCCAAAGTTTAAATAAGCGACACTTAACCTAACGTCGGTTAAATCTAACTGAATTGGTCTGTCAAAAAGTCTAAAATGTCCTCAATAGTTTTGGTCTGATTGGTTTAATTGATATAATTATGAAATGACTATTTTACCTCTAATTGAATACTCAATTTAACCAATAAATTGAGGGCAAATATGACTTTTTACTTACACAAACAATAATTATAATTCTTTAATATTTAAATATATATAATATTATTAATTATATATTATTATTAATTATTCATTAACCCTAATTAACCTACCTAATGAAACCCTCCCCACCACTCCCGTCTCCGACCACCACTCCTGTCTCTGACCGCCTGCTCCGACCGTCTCCTCCCACCGCTCTCCGCATCGTCGGAGCTCTCTGCATGGTCGAGCTCTCCGATTCGACCTCCGTCGAATCCGTCGCGAGGCCTCCGATTCGACCTCCGTTCCCAAGCTCTCTGATTCGACCTCCGACTCGACCTCCATCGAATCCATCGAATCGGAGGTCGAATCGGAGAGCTCGATTCAGCCAGATCTGATTCGGGCTCCTCAACCTCTCATTCACAGACGACGAGCTCGACGGACGGTGGCGTTGAAGGCGGATTGGAGCAGTAGAGAGGTCGACGACGAGGACCGCCTCGTCGTGCAAGGGTACTCCGACGGCCTTGATGGAATTATTTGAAGGTTCCAATCAATTAATTTCGTGCCCATACAAGAAATTAACCTCAAAGTTCCATGTTTTAATACGGATCTTGCATGATCATGAATTGATCACGAGATCTTAGACTAGAATAAAATTAAGTATTACCTTGAATCAAAATCTCCTTGTTACTAAATATAATTTAGTAACTTCTAAAGATCGTAAACATAGGAAGAGCAATCCGGGGATACTCACAACGATCATTACTAGAAGATCGAAGCAAGCAAAACGAACGGAGCGGGGAGGAGAGGGGCTGGCCGAAATCGGCTAGGAGAGAGAGAGGGTGACGGCTAGGGTTTGTAAAATAAATCACTTAATTTTCAGATCTGAAAATTACCCTTTTATAACCCTTATTTGGACTTTAATTAATTAAAGGCCTTAATAGGCTTAAAGCCCAAAGCTTTTAATTAATTGTGTAGAGAAGCCCATTCTGGCTGAGCTCATTCTGGCTAGGCCCAGTTTAGCTAATTTAATTAAATATATTTAATTAGATTATAATTAATTAGTCCTGCTAAACCATTCTTGATTTCCGGTTTAATCCTAAACCAAAATCGGTCTTATCTAGTTTAATTCAAAACCGGATTTTGTCTCTCTCATGATTCCTCCATATGATTCCATCCGTTTTACTCAACCTTTAGTGTGTGACCCTCTAGGCTCACGACACGTCGGCGGACTGGTAAAATTACCATTTTACCCTTTCCATCATGAGTGGCCTCTAGCAAGACATCATGATTACCCAACGCTTGTGATTATCGAGATTTCGACTTAACCTTGTCGTACATGAATCTATCCTTTTATCCTCTTGATATCTTTGACAACCACGAGGCATAGACAAGTCATCCTCGTTCTATTGTCCTGTTTCTTGATTCTGAGTTAACTGAATTATAACTGATACTACGTATCGACTGCATGGCCATGCTATTGTATTTTAGTTGTACTCATCAAGTGGCCTAAACTGATATCTGCTCACACGTCCGTATGAGGGATAAATCCTTCAGCGATCCATTGAGTCAACTTATGTAATTTGTGATCGAGCCAATCACAGTCGTTATTGTAACCCTTTTACAGGAGACGTTAAACTGAGTCAAACTCTTCACTCATTACATATTGACCTCAATGGTCCTTCTGTCTGAGGATGTGATTTCATGATCCGACATATGAGTATGTTCATGACTGTGTCTATGTAACATACTCATGATTGGGTCGTCCTATATCACCCCTGACTGGTGATACTATAACCTAACTCTAGCCCCCTTATGGCCATGATCAGTAGAGCGTGATCATTTAGAGTTAGCCTCATACCGATCGCTTCTTATGAAGCTATTCTGATCGGGGACTGCTTAAGTAAGATTTTATCTGATCTGTAGATCTACTATTATGTGTTGACACATCAATGATACAAACCAAATCATACTTAAGATATTACTACAACACTTAGTAATACTAATGCCGATTTTATTTCAACTAATAATCTTTATTACAAATTAGATTGAAAATACATTGTGCTAGGGCACAAAAACCCAACAGGCCTGACCGCTCGCTCTCGCCGGAGACATCCACGGGCCGAGTAGTGAAGAAGATGAAGGGCCAATGACTCTTTTTTGAAAATTAGAAGTAAAATTGAGGGCATATTTGTCTTTTCAATTAAAATTTTAGTTTTTATAAATAATTAATAATAATATAATTATTAAAGAATTACAAAAAGTCAAAATTACCCTCAACCCATAAGTTAAATGGTTTGATCAATTAGGGGTAAAATAGTCATTTCACAATCATATCAATTGAACCAATCATACCAGTTTAATATACCAAAACTATTGAGGGCATTTTAGACTTTTTAACAGACCAATTCAGTTAAACTTAACAGACGTTGGGTTAAGTGTCGCTTATTTAAACTTGTGGTACTTTAAATAAAAAACTGGAAGTTGGGGTATTAAATTTGAAACGTGACATAGTTGGGTGTAGTCAACTGTTATTACCCCTATATAATTTCACTAACCCCTTTTAACTATACCCAATTCTTACCTGATTACTATTAACTCCACAATCAACTTATAAATTGTTTCAATTAACTTTTCTATAAATTCTGATAATTTGTTGTATCATAACGAAAATATTCTTGCATTTTGTATGATTAAAATGATTTTGAATTTTTTTCTTATTTATTTCTTTTACAAAAACAGAAAATAAAATAATAGTATTAATTATTTTGAAAAAAGTAATTTTAAAAAAGAATTATAAATAAAAAACGATGTTCAAATATATTTTTTTACTTTTTTTATAAAAACTTTTTTACTAATAACAAAATTTTATTCTTTATTTCTACAATAAAAACATTATAGAGAAAAGCTCAAAATTATTTTTATTTATTATTTTTTAATACAATGGTAGTTTTGTCATTTCATAAAAAAGTTAACAAGATTTTTCAAAAGATAATAGAAAAGGATAGCGTGAAACTTTTTTAAACATAAGGGACTCCACAAATTGATTTTAAAGTTAATGGGTTAAATAAAACTCGATCATACTTAAGAGAGGTTAAGTGAAATTTTTCTTATATAAAAGGAAAAATATAATCTCACATATTATTATCTCAACTAAAAGGTGAGTTTTATGACCCTTAAATATTTAGTTATTTTAACTTCACATCATTAAGTATTATGCATGGACGGAACCCAAATAGAACCCTTCAATTCTTGCTACATGATAATCGAACTCAAAATTATTGTGTGAGAAATGGTTCGATTTCGAATTCGGTTTAATTTCTATCTTACCCATTTAAAATTGGTTATTTTTATCTTGAATTATTGCTCAATTTATAGGCTGAATTTGAACCCAACTTATAGCCAAAACCATTAAATTTTTAATTATAAGAGATACTAACAAAACCGAATGATGTGATTTAACTATTACGACACAATCTAAATAAAAAGTTTGAAAATAAAAGATAAATAAATGTGGCGATGCGAATTAGTTTGGTTATTATCGGTTAACCAAGAGACTGAATGTTTGTGTCAATCCCACCAACATATTCGAGATAAGTTTTCTTCTCAGTCAAAGCCTGTTATTTTCTTGATTTACCAAAGATCAAAAGAGTTAGCAAATATATGATTTGGAAGCTTCAACTATTTCGTCTCAAGTGATGTCCAGTTTTGGAAAAAATATATTTTCCATGATTTAGTGTATGGCAGAGACACTCATTTAGATCATGTGTGTCTGCTTATTCTAATAATTGTTTTGAACTTGATAATTTGTCGGTATATCCGATTAATATACCTTGTGATTATTCTACAATAGCACTCTCAAATGGTATGTTTGAAACTATTGCATCAACTCCATGTGCACCTGATCAAGTATCTTCCTTTGGAAAACGATATCGTATTGCATGTAAAAGGTTTTCTGGCTATGAATATACTTTGTCATCTTCCCTCGTCGTGTCTAAACTCGTCCAATAGTCTGACTTTCCTTCTATAAACTATAAAGTATATGCTCTAACTAATTTAATATCTTTAAGAAAATTGCATAATCACACTACATTTTAAGCGACCATCTCCTCTATAAATGAGGCATAAACATTCTATAAGGCAGTCAAGTATGGACATTAGAGGGATGTTATGGCTAAAGAGATCGATGGTCTTGGAAAAAAAAGAGTTTCACTACATTATCGCCAGGAAAGTGAGCAATTGACTCTAAATGGGTATACAAATTGAAATATATCTTGGTGGTAGTGTTGAACGTTGTAAGGCATGATTGATGGCTAAAGTTTATACCCAAATAGAGGGTGTTGACTTCACATATACTTTTACATCAATGATTAAGATGGTCACTGTTTGATACCTTCATGATATCGTTGCTGCCAAAATTTAGCCTCTCCACCAACTTGAAGACAATAATAATTTCTTCCATGGTGATTTACTTAATAAGGTTTACATGAAGGTCACTAAGATTTTTTTAAAACAGAAGGAGAATCATGTTTATCTCATAAGTGGGCCCTGACAATTTCGCGAAATTGGTGTATAAAGCTTACAAAATCAATTATTTTCGTTGGGTTCCGTCCTTCATCTGCTTATCACTTTTTATTCACCTTCACTAACAACCACTTGTTTGTCACAATGCTTATTTATGTTGATGATGTCGTTATAACTGGAAATAACGCTTCCCACATCCAGCAACTAAAAAGAGACTTAGACCAACAATTTCCTTTCAAATACTTGAGTCCGCTAAATTACTTCTTTGGGGTCGAACTCGTGCCCTCCCCAATCGCAATCGGAATAATCCTTTCTCAAAGAAAATATGTTATAGATATTTTGGCATGTAGAGGATCCACTAGCTGCAAACATGTTGCATTTCCTCTGCCCAACAACATCGACTCTCTACAAATTCAAGTGACTGACACTATTTAGTTATAGGGTCATTATCCCTATAACTAAATATAAAAATACTTCAGGATATAATTCAAGTGACGGGCCTGTGTTTCATGGGCATATCGTTCATTAGGCCCATTAAGAAACACATCCGACGGCCCATATAAATAAATAAGTTACAAGACAAGTGTCACCACCGTAATTAGTCGAAACAAGAAAACGCTAGATTAATGTGAAAAAGTCTTAACACTAATCAATTATTACTTGCGTAGAAACCTCTGGTTTAATCCCAGTTACTTTACACCAACCAATGTGAAACACCATTAATTAATCCATAATAATATTAACTTTCGTACGTCAACAAAATATCCTATACTCTACTATTATAAAAAAACATGATATAAATTAATTAAACGTTTGACTGCTTTTGCTAACATGCACCACCCACCCAACTATTTATGGTGTGTGTATATATTATTATTTATAAGTATCATCGATATACAAATTAAAACAAAAAAATATATATGGGAATCGTCTCATGTTCTTTGCCTTGTGATGACAATAAGTCATTACAAATTCAAGAACAAGAACAATCTCATTCAAATCGCTTTACCCTCTCATCAATACCGAGCCTCCCTTCGGTTCCTTCCCTCACTCCGCCGCATTATTTACCATCTTGCCACTCCGTCGCCGCCGCCTCCACCCTCCGCGGCCACTCCTCCGCCGTCTTCTCCCTCGCCCTCGCCGGAAACCACCTCCTCAGCTCCTCCTCCGACGGCCACATCGTCTCCTGGCCCCACAATTCCGACAATAACATCAACGTTGTTGCGTCTGGCGGCGGCGCGGTGAAGTCGCTGGTGGTGTCCGGGGAGAGAGTGTTCAGCGCGCACCAAGATCATAAGATTCGGGTGTGGAAAATTAATATAGACGCCGTTGATGGTAAAGGTGACGGGAAGAAGTCGTGGTTTAAGTACTTGGCGACGCTCCCGACGCTGGACGACCGGTTCCTGCGGATGTTCTCGGCGAGCAACTACGTGGAGGTGAGGCGCCACAAGAAGCGCACGTGGGTGAACCACGTGGACACTGTCTCGTGCCTCGCACTCTCGCACGACATGTCGTTTCTCTACTCCGCTTCCTGGGACCGGTCATTTAAGATCTGGCGAACCACCGATTACAGGTACCTAGTGATGAGGCTTAAGGTTTTGTTTTGAGCTGAGCTGATGCAAAACACAACCAATCTATTGTTACTCGAAATTAAACTAAAATTAAGTTATTAGAATTCATTTTGGTTCAAAACAGTTAGTTTTTGTAAAGAATACATCCCTTAATTTTCTGAATTATCTTTAAACTCACTTTACTTAAATATTATACTCAATTCTAATTCGAGGCTAGAGAGGAGAAGAGCTAAGTTTGAACTGGTTGAATTAGTCAATTTTGCATTTTAAATCGGTTTTGATTATTATTCGACTTCTTTTTTTATAGTTGTTTTTAAGAGAACACTCCAATAATTTGAGACACACTTTAAGAGAAGTTGTAGATTCAAACTTTTTGTTTGGTGCATATGGAAATGAAGATGTATTTTTAGTAGAATAGAAAATGATTTATGACTAACTTAAAATGAGTCAGGCGTACAATTTAGTTAATTTTGATTCAATTTTAATTTTATAAATCCAAAATCATAGTAACCAAACCGACCTTTTTTTATTCACTTAATTTCCAGATTGGGCCGGTTTGATCAGTTCAGTAATTTTTAAACCGTCCTAACTACATTGCAGGTGCCTGGAGTCGGTGGACCGTGCCCACGACGACGCCATAAACGCAATCGTGGTGTCGCGAGACGGCGTCGTTTACACGGGGTCGGCGGACAAGAAAATAAAATCGTGGAGAAGAGTCGGTGCCGAGAAAGACAAAAGGAAGGAGAGGCATTCGGTGGTGTCGGTGCTGGAGAAGCATAGGTCGGCGGTGAACGCGCTGGCGCTGAGCTCGGGCGGGCGCGTGCTGTACTCGGGCGCGTGCGATAGGTCGGTGCTGGTGTGGGAGAGAGGCGGCGGCGGAGAGGAGATGGTGTTGGCGGGGGCGCTGAGAGGCCACGGCAAGGCCATCCTCTGCTTGGCGGCGGTGGGGGATGATCTGGTGTGCAGCGGCTCAGCGGATCATACGGTGAGGGTGTGGAGGAGGGGGTTGGGGAGGAGTTACGGTTGTGTGGCGGTCTTGGAAGGACACGCCCGGGCGGTTAAGTGTTTGGCGGCGGCGGTTGAGGAAGTTGACGCTGCCGGTTACGATGATGATAATAATAAGGACCAAGGAAATGGGACTAGTTATGTGGTTTATAGTGGCGGTTTGGATTGTCAAATCAAGGTTTGGAGGGTAATTGTTTAATTTTATTCGCAAATATTTTAAGATTTTAATTTGTGAGTGTAATACTGTTATTAGGAGATTAATTTAGTTAATTGAAATGAATTACCGTAATGCATTTATAGGGTTAATTATGTTAGACACGAAAGTAGTGTTGGTATGAGACGGATGATTGAGTTTTTCGTCTAGATATGATAGTCCACTTTTTCTTAAGATGGTTACTGACCTGTATGACTTAGTGTTTTCCAGAATACGACGATAAACGAAGGCGAACTCGAACCATGTTGCAGAGAGTAACAAAAGAAGAACAATTGTTGAGAGTGAGACGACTAACGTTCTTCAAGCGTATTTTAACTTTGGAGGTAGGTTTTTAATTATAGGAAAAAGGGTTAGCCGAACCCTAAAAGAAAAAAAAATGAAAAACCTTACCAATTTTCTTAATTAGGAATAAATTTTTTAAGTAATTCTCAATTAAGAGAAATTTTCGAGTAATGGCATTGACCCCTTTTTAATACCGAATTACAAATTGGAAAACCATGTTGTTACGGTTTTTGTGGGCCCAAACAAAAATGTGGTGGGTTTCCACCCTCAAATTTTTCGTAGTATTCGCATCGCCCACAACGTGCAGACGCACACAAGTTTAATCACGTAATCTACTCATCGTCCCAATATTATTCGCAACCTCATGCGAGAGAGTCTTAACTCTATGTTTTCTTACAAGACTATAGAAACATGATTCTATTTATAAATTGAGAAACTAGTAAAAGAGCACTAGTGCACAAATTTTTAGAAACAATTTAAGTGTGTAGCTCTTTTCTGAACAACACAATTTCAAGTGGTTAACTTTGAGATCAATTTCTCGTTCATCTTTTATCTGTTCAAAATTTGTGATATACCGCTGTAAATATCCCACTTCCTAGAATATATAAGACCATCTTCAACACATGTTATATTTGTCTCTCCAATGCAAATTATGTTATACCAAGTCCAAGAGCATGCTATTTGCTATGCTATTTTAGCATATGCTATATTTTCATGATATATTTGGCATGAAAATGTAATATATATATATATATATATATATATTATTAAAATATTTAAATGACAAATAATAGATAGCATATTATATATATATGGTTGGAATGAAATAACATATGAATGTTAAAAATAGCATATAACATAAATTTTATGGTAAATATATAGCATACCATTGCATCGAGATGCTCTAAACGTATTTTATATCATTCAAAGTCGGGTATAAGTGTTCCAAAATCATAACTCAATTTGACACAATCACAAGTTAATACACAAGTTATCATAATCATATTTAAACTTTTGTCCAACAAATTATTCATATGAAAGTTTTTTCTGTGTTGAAAATTAGAAATTTATATCAAACGTTTAATTGATGTATAAGATTAAATAACTTAATTAAAATTGTAGGTAATTTATGTGAAAATGAGTTCAATTAAATTTATTTTTCATTAATGGTGAATTTTAATTTAAACCTTTTACTTTTTTAATTTAGTGGCTTTAAATGGTTTTGCATATAAAAGGTGAATGTCACCTTAATAACCTCTATATTTTACATGTATAAGTTTATTGTATAATTGATCATGTGCGTGTAGAAGAATATGATCATATTAGTGCAACTCTGTCCATATGCATATATGGAAGAAAAATATTTTATCATCTTATTTGAGATATTGGAGTGAATCAAGTATCACTACTACAAAATGTGTCTTATGTTACTTTCTATGTTAGTTGCAAAAAGCCCAAAGTGAGTTGTATTAACCTTTTTGCAACTTACCAACTGGTAGAGTGTGTAAGTTGTAAAAACCCGTCGCATTAGACTTAAAGCAACTCACAAAATGCGTTAGTTGATGAAACTCTTACTTTTACGCAACTGCCCCATGTGCGAGTTGCTTTATCCATTTACCTTTATACAACAGACACATAAAAGCAAGTTGTTTTAATAATATACTTTATGCAACAACCCCAGACGTGAGTTGCATAAATCAAATGCAACTCTCTTCTATGTAAGTTGCATAAAATGGCTGATAAACAAAAAAAAAATTACATATAGCAATATTCACGTTCGGCGGAAGGAGACGTTGACCGGCGGCGACGGATGTAGACGCTGACCGTCGGCGAGGGACGGAGACGATGTTCGGCGTCAAGGAACGGAAACGATGAACACTGGCAAGGGACGGAGACGATAACCATCAACGAGGGTCGGCGATGATGACCAGAGACGAGGAGGATTAGGCTCGACGAGGGAGAGAGAGAGAGAGAGGCTCGCCGGAGGCCGGAGCGCGGAGACGAGCGTGGAGGTCGGACGGCCAGACCTGGATTTTCCGGTGAGAGGGAGCGGGGAGCACGGAATCGGAGCCGTCTGGTCTAGTGGTCCAACGATGAACCCCTCTTCCTCATCCTGTCCACTGCTATGGTGTAGCTTTCCTCCGCATTGGGCACGAACTCTGTATTGTAATCGAAGTCCCATTGGGTTTAGCAGAGTATTGCCGAGGGTGTTGTAGAATAGAGAAAGGAGGGAGGAGGCGGAAGATGTGGGGAAAGTGATAAGGGTTTTTAGTTATATAATCTCACTTTATGCAACTAACTCTAATATGTTAGTCATCAAGTTAGTTGTAGAAAGTAAGTAACATGACTCACTCAAAATGGTCAGTTGCAAGAAATAAGTTTTGAAAATAGACATTGCAACTTACTATTCTGGGATAGTAACAACATCTATCTATTGCAACTTACTTTCTTTTGAGTTTGCAGCAATATCTATCTATTTCAACTTACATGTATTTTGTTGGTTGCAAACCAATTTATTTTCAAACACAAAAATTACTCAAATAAAACTTTTTTGCAATTCCAATCTAATAGATGTAAAGATACATTTTGTTTAACATGTGAATCAAAATTTGAGAATTTTATTATTTTATTTAATATAAGTAATACAAATCATTTGTAAAAAACTGTTCATCTTAGATTTGTTAACTCTATCGATTTTATAGTTATTTTTTTGGTTGATCAAAACAAATTTTGCGTGAAAATGATTTTAAACACATATAAACTCATGTGAATGGTCCTGATTATTGATATCAGTATGCCGAGTTCTGAAAATAAATGTGTTTAGATAGGTTGTAGGGTTTTTACTTCACTTAACTCTAAACAACTAGTTTCATCACGTTATAATGTTCTCGAAAAATAATTTGGCGTATAACCGTACAGATATGACCAGGAGTACATTTGAATAAGTTGGTGAAAATTTGATTTTATTTGAATAATAACTCAATCAAGATCATGAAAGGTGAACATCGTTTGACATAGTAATAAAGTCAAATCCTAGTTGACTTTTTCCGATTTCGTCCAATTGGAAGTCATTTTATGGTGCAATTAGCTTCAAAATCGTCAATATTCTTGTATACAACATGTACAAACTATTGAGCGGTTTTGAATATTCAAAAAAGAAATAGTTTTGAAAACAGATATTGCAACTTAATCTTTTGGGTTAGTAGCAACATCTATCTATTGCAGATTACTCTTTTGGGTTAGTAGCAACATCTATTTATTGCAACTTACTCTCTTTTGGGTTAGTAGCAACATCTATCTATTGCAACTTACATGTATTTTGTTAGTTGCAAACCAATTTATTTTCAAGCACCAAAATTACTCACAAATTTTTTTTTTTGTAAATCCAATCCGATGGATGTAAAGATATGTTTTGTTTAACATGTGAGTCAAAATTTGAGAACTTTTTTACTTTATTTAATATGAGTAATACATATCATTCGTGAAAAACCGTTCATCTTAGATTTGTTAACTCTATTGATGATATAGTTATTTTTTTGGTTGATCAAAACAAACTTTGCGTGAAAATGATCTTAAACACATATAAACCCATGTGAATGCTCCCGATTATTGATATCATTATGCCGAGTTTTGAAAATAAATGTGTTTAGATAGGTTGGAGGGTTTACTTTACTTAATTAACTCTAAACTACTAGTTTCATCACGTTATAATGTTCTCAAAAAATAATTTGACGTCTAACCGTACATATATGACCGGGAGTACATGTGAATAAGTTGGTGAAAATTTGAATTTATTTGAATAATAACTTAGTCAAGATCATGAAAGGTGAACATCATTTGACATAGTAATAAAGTCAAGTTCTAGTTGACTTTTTCCGATTTCGTCCAATTGGAAGTCCCTTCGTGGTGCAGTTATCTTCAAAATCGACAATATTTTTGTATACAACATGTACAAACTATTGAGCGGTTTTGATCATTCGAAAAAGAAAGAGTTTCAAAACAGATATTGCAACTTACTCTTTTGGGTTAGCAGCAACATCTATCTATTGCAACTTACTCTCTTTTGAGTTAGTAGCAACATCTATCTATTGCAACTTACATGTATTTTGTTAATTGTAATAAATAGTTTGACTAAAAATATACTAAGTTGACCAATTTATTTCCAAACGCCAAATTATTAAAAGTGTCTCATCACAAAATGAATAGAGTACTGCCCCGGACAACATTTATCATCTCAATTTATGCAACTAACTCTAATATCACTGTCAGTTTTTTATGTTGTAACGACACACGTTAACTGCGCCGTTACAGAGGTTTTGTGCGCCGTTACAGAAGTTTTGTGCGCACGTTAAGTGCTCAACACATATATGTTAGTCAAAATAATTGGTGTATTGCAACTAATCTAATAGCGGTAGTTGTAAAAAGTAAGTAATGTGACTCACTAAAAAATATTAGTTGCAGAAAGTGAATATTGTGACTTGCTTGGTGTGTAAGTTAGTGTATATTTTTTGCCATGCTTAATTATTTAGTTCTTTAGTCGATACATAGTTTACTTATACAATTTTTTATTTTATATATTTCTGTTTGGATGGTCGAAGGTTAGAATGTGTGGTTGATGTCAATTGAGTTATTTTTTATCTTATCATATATATGTTTCAGGAAGTCAAAAAATATTAATTGTTTAAGTTGTTAATCACTTGAATTTAGGTTTTATGGATCTACATTTAATATTTGTCTCAATTTCTTTCTTTCTTTTATGTAAGGAGGTTTTGAGCCAAAATATTGACATGCACATTTCTCTTGTCCTACTTAAATGCTAACGAGGCCAAGAACCGGAATATTGGGTTTGACAATTTTTGTGATTTTCACATGTTTGATTTGTTTTATTAATCAGTTAATAAGACGACTAAAATAAGAAAAGGAGATATATTTTCAATTTGAGAAAAGAATCTATAAGAGTATTACAGTAAAATTGATAGACAGTAGACGTTTTATTTTGTTGGATCGTGAAAATTCAACCCCAATAAATTTAATATATTTCGGACGAATTTCATGATCTCGTCTAATCATCAATCCAGAATGGTAAATTTAGTTGGAATTAAAAATATTTGTCATCCAATATATTAATACATCTTTAGGCTATATTACTTCTTTACATATAAAATCTAGAAGTGAAATGCATGACACATTGAAGATATTTTATGTAAAATTGGGGACACAAAATAAATGAAACTTGAATGTGAGAAAAACTATACTCTACTCCACTCCATCTCATGACCCCATCTCATAACAATCTAATATACACATCAAGAAAATTTTGATGAATATGGTTATCTTCTATCCATCACTGTTTTAATGGTAGTTGTGACAGTAGACCTAACAGCACTTGTATGTACTCCAAAATAGGCTTTACCTTACATATACCTGTATGTATATACGGGTCACACAGTCACACTGGGTCCTCAGTGTTTGGACTTCTCTTCACCTCCTTTTATTGCATTTATCTACTTTCACTATCTCCATGCACCATTCAATCATTTTGCGACTCAAAATTGTCACTTGACTCTTCCGAGAGAAATAGAGAGGTGCAACAGAAGTTGTGAGAGAAGTCCAACAAAAGTTGAAAATAAAGTTGTTGATCTTTCGATTTTCTTCGATTTAATATATTATGAGCCCGAAACAGAGCTCGTATGAGAGAGTTGTGTCATTCAAAAGTTTCAGTATATTATTAATATTATTTTAATTAATCATTTTAATTGTTTTATTTTCTATTTCGAATGTATAGTTATTAAAGTCATACGATTTTAATTATTAAAAAATTATATAATTAATTATTATTAATATATAGACAAAAACTTATTTTTTTCAAAATTGTTGATCTTTTGATTCTCTTCGATTTGATATACTACAAGCCCGAAACGGAGCTCGTATGAAAGAGTTATGACATTCGAAAGTTTCAATATATTATTAATTACTTAATTATTATTATTATATAATTTAATATAGAACCGGTCCAATTAAATAAACCAAAAATCAATTATGGTTTATTTTCGGTCCAAGTCAAATCAGTTGAATTGATTTCAAATCAATTCAGGGGTATTTTTGTCTTTTTTGAAATTTTTTAGGTTTTTATCCAAAATTTAACGACGTTAGGGTAAAGTATAAAAAAAATACAATTAGCTGAACTCATTTTGAACTTTTTATTAAAACCGGGACAAACTGTAAAACACACCACTACAGCATAGACAAACTGTAATTAACCAAAGTTAAAATCTTATCTTAGTTTTCTTCTGTTAATGTCTCTTTTGCTAAACGTATTTGTAACCAATTATCCAACTGATATGTTGGTAAACTTGGCTTCTCTTGATGCGGGTTTTGAATAAGGTGAGAGGTTTGTCTTATCGACACTCGCTGATGGTATTAACTTGAATGTGTTGAGCAATTTATAAATATATTTTCCCTCAATTTTTTAAAAAAATTTTATAAGTACATAATTGAATTTTTAGACTAGTCGGATTTTAGCATTTGTCGAACAAAAGTCAATAGTAAGTTTAATTCTTGATCTCATCTTCAAATTTCAAAAATCTCATAAAACATGTGTCGGCGCTTGTCTATATGTGTAATGTGTATTGCGTATGGTAATTGAGGAAAGAACACATGCCTAATAACATGTAGATCTTCAGAAACAACAAAATTGTAATATCCAATCCATATGAGTCAATTATTAGTTGATTTGGCTTATGTACCAGAGACAGGTTAGAATTATGGGTCCCTGTATTTACACTGCGATGGCTCTGCTTCAACTGCCTTGGAATTCAGATCACAAGACTTTGATGCTCAATTATTTTCCACAATATGGAACATATAATCAATAATATTTGTATATATAGTTCCAAAAATATATAGATTTGCATCAAATATAAAAAGAAATGTGGTTCTCAGCGTACCAAAATGACACTTTTGTACACATGAATATACATTTTTGACACTTTCATACAATAACTTTTTATTTCTCTTTTTTCTATACATTACTTTCATTTTGGACAATTTACCCCTAAAATTCTCAAAATACCGAAATTACCCCTAGTCTAATGGAGAGAACCAGCCCATTTTTTTAAAAAATGTGAAAAGACGAAATTACCCTCAACTATTCATCAAATTTTCAAGTGAATGCCATTGGACCCTCCTACTTCATCAAAACAGAGCCTTCTGCGGTGGCGATGGCTATCTCCCGGGAGGAGACTTAGCTCCGCCGGAGACTTACGGCGGCGATGGCGCCGGAGCAGCAATCATATGCTCTGTTTTCTAGTTAGAAAACAGAGGCGAGGTGACGAAACTGCTGGGCAGCGAGCACCTCGTCGATCGCCGGAGCTTACCTGCTAGGCTTCGTACCTGGTGACCGGAGTTGGTGGAGGTGACCGAAGTTGTGCAAAAATTTTCAATCGCCGGAAAGTGTGCCGGAAAATATGTTCTGACGAGTGAAAATTTTGAATTCTTGAACTCATTTCTTATTCCCTCTCCCCCTCTATCTCTTTTCAGGCCATTCTGTGCCGGAGACGATTGTCGGAGCACCGCATTCTACTCTTTTGGTCGCTGCCCATTGCCCACCTCGTCGATGCTCGCTGCCCACCTTGTCGATGCTCGCCATTTTTTGTTGTGTAGGTTGCAGAGGGAGAACCATGACCGGCTCCGACGAAGAATCACCGGAGAAGACGAGGAGGAGGGGTTGAGGACGATGGGGTCGAGACGGACACCTTGGCGAAGGTGTTCTGGAGGCCTCGTCAGTCTACCGTGCTCCCCACATGCCGGAGAAACCCTAGCGATGGAAGCCGGAGAAACGCCGGTAAGGAGGGGGTGGCGGAGGAGGAGGAGATGAATAGTTGAAAGGGTGACATATCTTTGAAAATTTGATGAATAGTTGAGGGCAATTTCGTCTTTTCACGCTCTTTAATTGGACCACAATTAAACCAGATTTAATTTTGGTTCAATTCAAGGGTACTTTGGGTATTTTGAAATTTCTGAAGAAAGTTGTCCCAAAATGAAAGTAAGGTATGAAAAAAAGAGAAAAAAAGTTATAGTATGAAAATGTCAAAAGTGTATATGAAGATGCACAAAAGTGTCATTTTCCCTATTATTAATTATCTTAAAAAGTGTCCAACCACATAAATGTACATGTTTAATATTGATTTATTTCTCTTAATTGATGATATTAATTTGTTCAATAATATTAGTTAAGCATTATTTATCAAAGATGATACATGATTGCAATTAGTCTAATCAACTTTTTTTAATTAAACAAATACTTCTTTTACAGCCAATAGAGATTTAATAGCCTTAATTAATCACAAGTGGGATAGGAATGTTAGGTTAAGAGACTCATTTTCTTCAAGAAATGTGAAGATCATGTGTTGCAACTTCAAAAAAAAACACAATCCTATCTACTAAAAGTAATTATAAAGTAACCATAAATGATTAAAATCTAAACCAAATCCTTCCACAAAATCCTACATTTTCGTTTACGTGCCCAAATTCGTTTCGACCACGTTGAAAAACTTGAGATTAGTTTAATTTTGCCGAAGATTTACATATGTTACTTACCGTCTAATTTACTATTTATAAACAACTATTTTCTGACCAATTCCATGGAAATTAATTAGGATGTTAGTACGCCTAATTAATTGACTAGGTAATTAATTAGAGAGCTTGTGCCGGCCGCAAATGACACATGAGAAAGCAAAAACATTGGTGCAAGTGGTGACATACATTGGTGCAAGTGGTGACATCGATAGATAGAAAATGAAGGAATGAGAGATAGGTCAAAAAAGGATATCATTTAGAAAATTTAAAATACAAAATGGAACCTAAATAAAAAGGAAAAAAAAAGAAAATTATAAATCCCACATAATAAATTAGTTGAACATATTTCCACAAATGTTTGCACAAGTGCGCAACAGAGAGAACAATGAGGAATCACATTGCTTCTTTAAAATCATCAGGGAGTGAGATTAGGGAATAGGGTACGGGCATAGAGACAGAGATTACATACTACTATGGTAGTCTATTCACTGGAGGACAAGTGGAAGTAGGAAAGTGGTGGAGCTCGTTAGACCGACAATCACTGATGAGCAAAATGTGTCTCTATTAAGACAAGTGGAGGAGGAGGTCAAAGCGGCCCTGTTTGGGATGGACTCCTGTAAGTCTTCAGGGCCAGACGGGTTAAACTCAGCCTTCTATAAAGCAAATTGGTCAATGATGAAAGCTGATCTACTCGATACTGTGCAAACATTTTTCTCCACGTGTGTTCTTCCGATAGGGGAAAACGACACAAACATAGTGCTCATTCCACAAAAACAGAGTGCGGACTCCCTAGGGGACTACAGGCCGATAGCACTGTGCAATGTGATTTACAAGATCATATCAAAGGTCATGGTCAACATGTTTAAGGAATCATTGGATGGCATTTTCTCGGCATCTCAGAGTGCTTTTGATGGCATTTTCTCGGCATCTCAGAGTGCTTTTGTCCCAGGCAGGCTTATAACAGATAACATAATAGTGGCGGCTGAGGTTCTTCACCATATAAGAAGGAAAGTGCAAGGGAATAAAAGTTTGATGGCCCTAAAACTTGATATGAGTAAGGCATACGACATGGTGGAATGAAATTTTCTGTTTCAAATGCTGCAAAAGCTCGGCTACAATGTAAGATGGATTCAGCTAATCCGAACATGCGTTTCAACAGTCACATATTCGGTCACTACGTCAGGACACATAATTAAAGTCCGGAACCCAACAAGAGGTATTCGTCAAGGGGATCTGCTCTCTCCCTATCTGTTTCTGGTGTGCGCAGAAGGATTATCTCTCCTCTTACAAGAGTTCACAAGGCTTAGGAAAATTCAAGAAGTCAAGATAGTGTTGGGTTTTGTGCCCTAGCACAATGTATTTTCAATCTAACCTTGTAATAAAGATTATTACTTGAATAAAATCGGCATTCATATTACTAAGTGTTGTAGTAATATCTTAAGTATGATTTGATTTGTATCATTGATGTGTCAACACATAATAGTAGATCTACAGATCAGATAAAATCTTACTTAAGCAGTCCCCGATCAGAATAGCTTCATAAGAAGCGATCGGTATGAGGGTAACTCTAAATGATCACGCTCTACTGATCATGGCCAGAAGGGGGCTACAGATCTCAATTCATGATCATGCAAGATCCGTATTAAAACATGGAACTTTGAGGTTAATTTCTTGTATGGGCATGAAATTAATTGTCTGGAACCCTCAAAATAATTCCTTCAGTGGTATCAGAGGCTTGGTTATGCATGATTTTGTATTCGAGCATGATAGGCTACATTTAATTTTGCAATTTAATTCGGTATTGTGAATTTGAAAATTGCAAACTTTATGATTTTGGTTGATGAATTAATTGCTGGAATTTTTTTTAATGTTGCTGAAAATATTATTTTGATCGAGCAAGATCGGGATCGAGACCCGTGGAAAGCCGAGGCTAGCCGAGAGGCTAACCCCGGCCAAACCACGGGCCGATTGGCCGGAACGGGAAGGCCGACCAGATCTGCCCGTGGCAGATCTGGCCGAGCCTCTCGGCTCCGGCCAGGGGAGGGCCTCGGCCAGACCGATTCTGGCAAGGCAGCCCGCCACGGCCAGCCCTCACGGGCTGGTCGGCCACGGCGCGGCTAGGGTTTCGGCCAAACCAAAATTGGCCCTCGGGTCAATTTTGGTTCGGCCAAACCAGTAGGATTTGGGTCAGATCCGACCCAGAAAAATCCAGAATTTTCAGCAATTATTAATTAAAATTTCAGACCGGTTCGGTTTCGATAAACAAGCACGTGAACCGATTTAATTCAGAAATTAACCGGTTTAAGAAAAGGTTTAAATAAACCGTATTTTATGATTTAAATCAAGATAAAATTGGAAATAATATGCTTGCTTGATAACATGCTTGTTTGATAACATGCTTGTTTGATAACACGGTGTTTGCAACATGATTGCTAAGTTAGCCCGAATTTAGGATTTAATTTTGGTTTGCAACCTGCGAGTTGCTTATGGGTTGTAATTTATTAGTGACCTGCGTGTCACATCATTTATTTTATTTAAATTAAATGTAATTACAAAGTCCCAAGACAAGAAGAACCGAAGAGAAGGACGGAAATCCCGAGGAGGCGTGGAGCCAATGGGAGTCCAGGAGAATGAGGAAAGACAAGACCTAGTATAGGTTCTAGTTTATTCCAGCAGGGTTAGCGGGCTAGCTAAAGCAAATTTACATTTATGTTTATGAATGTATGGATGAATGTGTGATTTAATTTTCATAAGTTCATGTTAATTAGATCATCACCCACATGTGTAAAGATTAATAATCAGTCAATCACGCACATGTAAACCGGAATTGAAATTGTCTCTACATGAATTTGTAGACGATAAATTCAAATTAAGATCATATTATGATTAGTGATAATGAATATTTAAAAGGAAAATAATTTCAAGTCAAGCTAGATACCGCCCACTTTTCATCACTTCGATTAGTTCTCGGACGCATGGGTAGACACGATTAACGTGGATCCATGAGAATGGGTTCTAATAGAAGATGGACCAGTTTGCATGGGTGCGTGCGCATTAGCGTAGTAGCCATGCAGATTGGACCATGCGTTGAAAATTGGTTGACTTGGCTGCGATTCTCAGATGATCTGAGCCAGGGTATCAGATATAGGGCATTGCCGTATACACACAATGTATAAGCCCTAGCCAAGAATCACATGGAATTGTGAAAGGACTGGATTGTCCTACTCCAATTTCCAAAACTGGGGCGATGAGATTAACTCACTCTAGTTTTGGGTATGCGAAGATCTTGGTTTAGATTCAGAAACAAGAATCAGAAATGTTCATAGTCAAATGTCTCTTACTTCAACTTAATTAAGAATCTGATAAATTCAAAGAATTCCAGAATGAAGTACAAAACCAACTTGGTAAAAGTATAAAGGCACTTCGTTCCGATCGAGGTGGCGAATACTTAGATCAAGAATTTCTCAATCACCTAAGGGATAACGGAATACTCTCAGAATTAACCCCGCCAGGAACCCCTCAGATGAATGGTGTTTCCGAACGGAGGAACAGAACCCTGCTAGACATGGTTCGTTCCATGATGAGTCACGCCGACCTTCCAGTATCTTTCTGGGGCCATGCCCTAGAAACAGCCGCATTCATATTGAATCGAGTACCTACAAAGGCAGTGGAGACCACTCCATTTGAGGCATGGCAAGGGAAAACTCCCAAGTTGTCTTTCCTCAAGATCTGGGGGTGC
Source organism: Geranium rotundifolium (assembly GCA_963920655.1). Classification (NCBI taxonomy): domain Eukaryota; kingdom Viridiplantae; phylum Streptophyta; class Magnoliopsida; order Geraniales; family Geraniaceae; genus Geranium; species Geranium rotundifolium. The sequence continues at coordinate 12,399,056 of OY987313.1, forward strand.
GACGTTTACGTCAAGTGGTTGCTTGGTGATAAACTTGAACCCAAGGCAGATAAGTGTATCTTTGTAGGGTACCCCAAAGGAACCATGGGGTACTACTTCTACAAACCCGAGGAAAACAAAGTTTTTGTTGCTCGAGGTGGGGTTTTCTTGGAAAGAGAATTCTTATCCAAGAAACCCAGTGGGAGTCCTGTGCTTCTTGAAGAAATTCGAGAAGACACAGAACAGCCTGCAGATATTGTAGAGGTACCCGATGAGGTAAATGATCCAAGTCCTATTCCAACAGAAACTCCTGTAGGACCAAGGAGGTCTGAAAGATCTCGTCAAAACCCAGTCAGATATGGCTTCTTAGCCACAGAGGGTAATGACTTGATAGTTGTAGATCAGGATGATCCCGCAACAGTTCAGCAAGCCTTGGCCAGTCCCAACTCAAAAGAATGGCAGAATGCCATGGATGAGGAAATGAAGTCCATGAAAGACAATCAGGTCTGGAACTTAGTAGATAGCACACCTGGGATAAAACCCATAGGTTGCAAGTGGATATTCCAGTTAAAGACAGATATGGACGGAAAGCCTCAGACTTACAAAGTAAGATTGGTTGCTAAAGGTTATCGTCAAATCCAAGGTATGGACTATGATGAGACTTTTTCGCCAGTAGCTATGATTAAGTCAATTCGGATGATGTTAGCCATTGCAGCAAATTTCAATTACGAGATATGGCAAATGGACGTCAAAACCGCATTCCTTAACGGGAACTTGCAGGAGGATGTCTATATGACCCAGCCAGAAGGTTTTGTCGATCCTAAACATCCCGAAAAGGTGTGTAAGCTGCAACGATCCATTTATGGGTTGAAGCAAGCTTCCAGGAGTTGGAACTTACGCTTCGATGAAGCCGTAAAAGAGTTCGGGTTCATCAGAAATCCAGATGAACCTTGTATCTACAAGAAGAGCAGTGGGAGTAACATAGTGTTCCTGGTGCTGTATGTCGATGATATACTGATCATGGGAAATAACGTCCCAACCTTGCTTGAGACCAAAGGTTGGTTAGGGAAGTGTTTCTCCATGAAAGACTTAGGAGAGGCCGCTTACATTCTGGGGATCAGGATCTACAGAGATCGATCCAAGAGAATATTAGGTCTAAGTCAGAGCACCTACATAGATAAAGTGTTGAGAAGATTCTCAATGCTTGACTCTAAGAAAGGGAACCTCCCGGTAAGACATGACATTAAGCTAAGCAAGAAACAGTATCCTAAAACACCTGCTGAGCTTAAGAAAATGAATGGAATCCCGTATGCCTCGGCAGTGGGATCCATCATGTATGTCATGATCTGTACGAGGCCTGACGTATCGTTTGCCCTCAGCTGTGCCAGCAGATTTCAGTCTAACCCAAGCCAAGATCACTGGACTGCCGTCAAGTGTATCCTCAAGTATCTGAGGAGAACAAAGGACGCATTCTTAGTGTATGGCGGGATAGAGGGAGAACTAAGCGTTACTGGATATGTAGACGCTAGTTTTCAGACAGACCCAGATGACTTTAATTCTCAAGGTGGGTATGTGTTCGTGTTGAACGGGGGAGCTTTCAGTTGGAAAAGCTTTAAGGAAGCGACAATAGCCGACTCCACCACGGAGGCGGAATACATAGCTGCGTCGGAAGCAGCCAAAGAAGCGGTGTGGGTCAGGAGCTTCTTGAGAGGATTAGATGTACTGCCGCGAACGTCTGATCCTGTGAGCTTAAGGTGTGACAACACGGGGGCACTAGCACTTGCTAGAGAGCCCAGATTTCACAACCGGACCAAGCACGTCGAGAGAAAGTATCAAATCATCGGAGAGATGGTTGATAAAGGCGAAGTAGAGATAAGCTACATTTCAACGCATGATAATCTAGCTGACCCCTTAACCAAGGCGCTACCGCAGCCTAAGCATGAGGAACATGTCAGGGGAATGGGTTTAGATTGGAATACCAATTGGGTCTAGGGCAAGTGGGAGACTGTTGGGTTTTGTGCCCTAGCACAATGTATTTTCAATCTAACCTTGTAATAAAGATTATTACTTGAATAAAATCGGCATTCATATTACTAAGTGTTGTAGTAATATCTTAAGTATGATTTGATTTGTATCATTGATGTGTCAACACATAATAGTAGATCTACAGATCAGATAAAATCTTACTTAAGCAGTCCCCGATCAGAATAGCTTCATAAGAAGCGATCGGTATGAGGCTAACTCTAAATGATCACGCTTTACTGATCATGGCCAGAAGGGGGCCAGAGTTAGGTCATAGTATCACCAGTCAGGGGTGATATAGGACGACCCGAATCATGAGTATGTTACAAAGACACAGTCATGAACATACTCATATGTCGGATCATGAAATCACATCCTCAGACCGAAGGACCATTGAGGTCAATATGTAATGAGTGACGAGTTTGACTCAGTCTAACGTCTCCTGTAAAAGGGTTACAATAACGGCTGTGATTGGCTCGATCACGAGTTACATAAGTTGACTAGATGGATCTCTGAAGGATTTATCCCTCATACGGACGTGTGAGCAGATATCAGTTTAGGCCACTTGAAGAGTACAACTGAAATAAGATAGCGTGGCCATGCAGACGATACTTAGTATCAGATATAATTCAGTTAACTCAGAATCAAGAAACAGGACAATAGAACGAGGATGACTTGTCTATGCCTCGTGGTTGTCAAAGATATCAAGAGGATAAAAGGATAGATTCATGAACGACAAGGTTAAGTCAAAATCTCGATAATCACAAGTGTTGGGTAATCATGATGTCTTGCTAGAGGCCACTCATGATGGAAAGGGTAAAATGGTAATTTTACCAGTCCGCCGACGTGTCGTGAGCCTAGAGGGTCACACACTAAAGGTTGAGTAAAATGAACGGAATAATATGGAGGAATCATGAGAGAGACAAAATCCGGTTTTGGATTAAACCGGATTAGACCGATTTCGGTTTAGGATTAAACCGGAATCAAGAACGGTTTAGCAGGACTAATTAATTATAATCTAATTAAATAAATTTAATTAAATTAGCTAAACTGGGCCTAGCCAGAATGGGCTTCTCTACACAATTAATTAAAAGCTTTGGGCTTTAAGCCCATTAAGGCCTTTAATTAATTAAAGTCCAAAAAGGGTTATAAAAGGGAAATTTTTCAGATCTGAAAATTAAGCAATTTATTTTACAAACCCTAGCCGTCTTCCTCTTTCTCTCCTTGCCAGAATCGGCCGGCCCCCTCCATCCCCGCTCCGTCCGTTTTGCTTGCTTCGATCTTCTAGTAAGGATCGTTGTGAGTATCCCCGGATTGCTCTTCCTGTGTGGACGATCTTTAGAGGTTACTAAATCCAATTTAGTAACAAGGAGATTTTGATTCAAGGTAATACTTAATTTTAATCTAGTCTAGATCTCATGATCAATTCATGATCATGCAAGATCCGTATTAAAACATGGAACTTTGAGGTTAATTTCTTGTATGGGCATGAAATTAATTGTCTGGAACCCTCAAAATAATTCCTTCAGATAGCAAGGGAAGCTCCAGCGGTTTCTCATCTCTTGTTTGCTGATGACAGCTACATATTCTGCAGGGCAAAGCGGGGGGAAGCAGAGCAGGTAGTTCGATGGCATCTTATATATGAGAGGGCGTCCGGCCAGCTAATTAATCGAGAAAAATCATCAGCCTTCTTTTCTCCAAATACACCTTCAGATCTACGGGAAGAGGTTATCTCTGTGTTAGGGTTCAGAGAGGAACGTCAATCATCCACCTATCTAGGACTACCTAATATGGTCAGGAGGAATAAATCACAAGTCTTGGCTTTTATAAAAGATCGTGTTGCTAAGAGAATGACATCTTGGAGCAACTGTTGAGGGGTCAATCGACCTCATTTTGACCTCGATAAACCCCTCATTTCGATACTTATTTGCCTCGTAGTGGTCGTAGAGGGCCAAATAGGATTATTTTACGCTCTTGGTATGTTTCAAAGAATATATGCAGGAAAGGGTAAGAAGAAGGCCACGGTACGGGACTCGGGATAGCGAGACTTGGAGAGCAAGAAAGAAAGTGGCCAAAAATTGCACTAGGCACGATCGTGCCCCCCTGATGCACGATCGTGACTAGTGAATGGCACGATCGTGACCACCCCAGGCACGATCGTGTCCCGACGAATATTTTTGGGTATTATTTTCCCAACTTACAGTTCACTATCCCGATTTCAGTCACGGAGGAGCCACGATCGTCACCAGGAGAGAGGCACGATCGTGACTCCACAGTCACGATCGTGACTCAATTCAAACCAAGCACGATCGTGACGATGAAGAGGAGACCGTGGCGTTGACTCGAGAAGGAATGGTCCCCCCCTCCCAGAGAAGCCACGATCGTGACTCCCATGGGGACGATCGTGACCCTCTCTGAGTCACGATCGTGCCCCCCATAGTCACGATCGTGACCAGGCACATTTCAGACACTATAAAATGACTTTTTGCCCTAGGGATTGAGGAGACTTTTTGACCAACCTAGCTTGTAGCTTCCATCAGCCACATTTTCCAAGGCAGTCACTTCACAAGAGAACATTCTTGATGTGCTTCTTCTTGCTTGATTCATCATTGGGAAGAGGAAGAATGGATAGTCTCCATTAGAAGTCCACCATTGAAAGCAAGAAACCTTTGGAGAAGGCCTTTTTCAGCACCATTCCACCAAGAAGAGTCCATTTTGGGAAGGATTTCATCATCCATCCATCACCAACTCAAGAGCATTTCTAAACTCTTCTTCTTTTATTGTTTTATAACATGTTTTGTATTATTTTCTCATTGTGTGTGATGATATTGGATTTGAGCACCATGGTTGAAGGCTAAACCCCTTAGGCATGGGTGCTAGACATTGTAATTTGTGGATGAATGATATTTGATGAATGAGTTTTAGGATGATATGAGATGTGTGTGAGTGTTCTTATTTTTATTCATGCTTGCTAGATAGGCATATTAGAATGTATGCTAGGGTTTTCGATCTTAGTCGACATTAAATGTGAGGGGCTCGAAACCGTGTTTCGCGACCCCGACGTAACACTTAGCCTAAGTAGTATGTGTGTTTAGGGGCTACGTCGATCTCGAGAGAGACGGATAGTCCCGGACCTAAACACCACCGAGTGTTAGGGGTTCGAAGCGGAGCAGAGACTCCCTGAATTAACACTTGACCAACTATTGTCGGACGAATGCAATCCCGAGTGACTACGAACCTGAGAGGGCGAGGAGTGACTCGAGATTAGGACAACCCAATGCTGAGAGGCAGGGTTGTCAATTAAGACTTAGGTCACACTTATATCACCTAATTACTCTAGAGTCGTTGTAGTAATCCACGAATTGCACGTCTAACACCTTAGGCGCTTTTATTAATTGTTAATCATCAACATAATTTCTTGTTTATTTCGATAATTGGAAAATACCAAAAATATTAGTCGTAGCCTCGAGTTCCTTAACACAATCACACATTCGACTTAAAACCCTCATTAGTCCATGCGGATCGACCCGGTTACTTACCGGTCTAAATGTATTACTTGTTATCGCGTACGCTTGCGAGAGGGAACCTATCCGAGACGTGACGTTTTGCACGACACGTTTCGGCCCTACAGCAACATGTTTTTGTCCTCGGCAGGGAGAGAGGTATTAATTAAATCCATATTGCAGGCCCTCCCAGCGTATTCTATGCAGGTATTCATGCTTCCGCAAAGGCTTCTTGATGATATTGGGAGGATGTTTAACAAGTTCTGGTGGAAAGGTAATGGGGGGAAGGGGGGATCATGTGGCGAAAGTGGGCCGATCTTTGCAAACATAAGGAATTGGGAGGGATGAGATTCCTCAATTTAAAAGAGTTTAATTTGGTGCTCTGTGGGAAACAGGCTTGGAGGATCCTGACTAACCCTGAATCGTTACCGAGTAGACTTCTCAAAGGAAAGTACTTTCCCCGTTCTTCATTTTTGGAAGCACCTCTGGGAAATTCCCCGAGTTATGTTTCGAGAAGTATTCACGAGGCTAGATCAATTGTCAAAGCAAAGGCACGTCGGAGCATCGAACCTAGACATTGTTTGGTAGCAAGAACACCATGGCTAGGAGGGGAGAATGCCACAATCAGTACATAATCTATATCCCCAGCGGACATGCGGATCTCTGAGTTGTTCACTGAGGAATGCAGGGCATGGGATGTGGGGAAGGTGAGAGAGAAACTTGATCGCGAAACGGGAGATAAAATATTCTCAATAATCCCTAGCTGGTACGAGTTAAAAGACCATTGGTATTGGGATGCGGACAAATCAGGAGAATACTCTGTCAAAAGTGCCTACCCAGTCCTTTGTCAGATGGAAAACATCTGGTCCCCGTCAGCACAAGCAACCGGATGGAGAAAGGTATGGAAGCTGCGAGTCCTTCCAAAAGTAAAAACCTTTATATGGAGGGCTATCTCTAACTTGCTCCCGACTAGGACTAGGTTGGCAAAGAAGGGGGTCCCATCCATTACCTAATGCCTTCTTTGCGGCGATCCAGAAGAGACATCAGATCATGTGTTTTTTAAGTGCAGGATGGTAGCACCCATATGGGGGGATATACTTCTGCGAAGAATCCACGGAAAGATGGGGCCAGAACCGACAATTAGCAGCTGGACCTCCTGGGTAGACGGAGAGGACGAAGCAGGTATCTGGGCAACCATACTTTGGGCGATATGGAAGGCAAGGAATCAAGCAGTTTGGAAGATGGAAGTCTTCCATCCAGCGAGAGTAGCAGCAACTGCAAAAGGGTTTCGGAGAGCTTGGGTAGCGGCAAAGCCTTCGAGAGGCCTCTCGAGAGCAGACCAACTTGTGACAACTTCTCCTGGAACATGGATTCCCCCAAACTCAGGAAAATTAAAGATAAACGTGGATGGGGGACCTGATGCAAATAGAGGGTACTGGAGCATAGGTCTTATCTATAGGGACTCATATAGTTGAATAATGGGAGCTCTCTGCAGACGCTTTTCGGGTCATCTCCATTCCGAAGAGGTGGAGGCCATATGTGTCAGAGAGGCGTTATCTTGGGCAAAAGGGAACAACTGGAGGGCAGTGGAGTTCGAATCTGACTGTATTAGGGTGGTGGACCAGGCCGGGCAAGGGAACATGTTAATTCCAATTTTATGATTGCATTCGAATTTGACTGTATTCGAATCAACAAACATGTTCGGAGGCATCCTCTATGATTGCAGACGCTTTCTCTCGATTCTAGACATAGACTACTCTTTATCTTTTGTTCGCAGGTCTTGTAATAAAGTGGTCCACGAATTGTCCAAGCATGCTTTAACTAACAGTAGTTGGGATTATGGTGAGGGGTCAGTCCCACCATATGTAACTTCAGTTGTCCAGCTTGATGCCGGGTTAGTTGCTTTTAACTAATAAAATTCGCGTTTACTTTAAAAAAAAAACAACGTAGAGAGATTTTTTATGTAAAAATAATTATTTGTAAAACAACTAATTATAAGTAAAAGAATGTGAAATTATTCTAAAAATTAATTTCCCAACCATCTGAGAAATATAAATATGCCACTTAGTGTTACTGACAAGAAAATCCCCGAATTGTTTTTCTTGTCCACGGAGAGGATAATTTACATGAAACTGCCCCAATACTTGAGAGCTATTTTTAATATATACGTTTATTAATTATAAAATATAGATGACACTTGTTTTAAACACACCACATATAAACATGATGATTGTTAGATTATATCAGGGTTAAGCCTTATTAAAGTTAGCCCATTAGTTAGAGTTTCATTATTTTATATGTATTAGGATTTCCTATTTAGTTTGTTTTGGATCCTATATAAAGGGTTCTCCCCTATTGTATTTGAGATCATCAAGAATAATAATATCAAAATTAACATGGTATCAGAGCAGGTTTAGTTCTTGGTCAACTCTTCCGCTGAATTCGAGTTCTACCCACTCGTCAATAACGAGTGGGTAGGGCAATCAAGAAATTATTCGATGTTCTTCGCCAAAGCTTCAATGTTAAAGAAGCAAAGGTAAAAAAATTCGATGTTCGATGTTCTTCGTCAAAGGTTCAAAGTTCAAGAGGTAAGGTAAGAAGAAAAAAAAAAGTTAAAAATTACTGTTCATTGGTACTATTCCCGAGTACTGTTCTGTTGGGATTTTGTGCCCTAGCACAATGTATTTTAAATCTACTCATGTAATAAGATTATTAGTTGAAATAAAATCGGCATTCATATTACTAATTGTTGTAGTAATATCTTAAGTATGATTTGATTTGTATCATTGATGTGTCAACACATAATAGCAGATCTACAGATCAGATAAAATCTTACTTAAGCAGTCCCCGATCAGAATAGCTTCATAAGAAGCGATCGGTATGAGGCGAACTCTAAATGATCACGCTCTACTGATCATGGCCAGAAGGGGTCCATAGTTATGTCATAGTATCACCAGACATGGGTGATATAGGACGACCCGATCATGAGTATGTTACATAAACACAGTCATGAACATACTCATATGTCGGCACATGAAATCAAATCCTTAGACGAAAGGATCATTGAGGTCACTATGTAATGAGTGACGAGTTTGACTCAGTCTAACGTCTTCTGTAAAAGGGTTACAATAACGACTGTGATTGGCTCGATCACGAGATACATGAGTTGACTCAGTATATTGCTGAAGGATTTATCCCTCATACGGACGTGTGAGCAGATATCAGTTTAGGCCACTTGATGAGTACAACTGAAATACAATAGCATGGCCATGCAGTCGATACGGAGTATCAGTTACAATTCACTTAACTCAGATCAAGAAACAGGACAATTGAACGAGGATGACTTGTCTATGCCTCGTGGTTGACAAAGATATCAAGAGGATAAAAGAATAGATTCATGTAGGACAAGGTTAAGTCGAAATCTCGATAATCACAAGCGTTGGTTAATCATGATGTCTTGCTACAGGCCACTCATGATGGAAAGGGTAAAATGGTAATTTTACTAGTCCGCCAACGTGTCGTGAGCCTAGAGTGTCACACACTAAAGGTTGAGTAAAACGGATGGAATCATATAGAGGAATCATGAGAGAGATAAAATCCGGTTTTGAATTAAACTAGATTAGACCGATTTCGGTTTAGGATTAAACTGGATTAGTCCGATTTTGGTTTAGGATTTTGATTTTGGATTAAACCGGATTAGACCGATTTCGGCCAGTGGTATCAGAGCCTTGGTTACGCATGATTTTGTATTCGAGCATAGGCTAGATTTAATTTTGCAATTTATTTCGGGGTTGTGAAATTAAAATTGCAAATTCTATGGTTTTTTGTTAATGAATTAATCGCTGGAACTTTTTAATTATTGCTGAAAATTAAAATTTGATCGAGTTAGATCAGAGTCGAGACCCGCGGGAGGCCGAGTCTAGCCGAGAGGCTAACCCCGGCCGAGCAACGGGCCGATCGGCCGAAACGGGAAGGCCGACCATATCTGCCTGTGGCAGATCTGGCCAAGCCTCTCGACTCCGGCCAGGGGAAGGCCACGACCCGACCAGGTCCGGCCAGGCGGCCCGCCACGGCCAGCCCTCACGGGTTGGTCAGTCACGGCGCGGTCAGCCCTGGCGGCTAGGGTTTTGGCCGAACCCTAATTGGCCCTCGGCTCAATTTTGGTTCGGTCAAACCGGAAAAGATTCGGGTCAGAACTGACCCAGAAAAATCCAGAATTTTCAGCAAAAATTAATTGAAATTTCAGACCGGTTCGGTTTTTATAAACCAGAGCGTTAACCGATTTAATTCAGAAATTAACCGGTTCAAAATAACAGTTTTGATAAACCGTATTTTATGATTTAAATCAAGATAAAATTGGAATTAATATGTTTTCTTTATAACATGATTGTTTGATAACACGGTGTTTGCAACATGATTGCTAAGTTATCCCGAATTTAAAATTTAATTTCGGTTTACAACCTGCGAGTTGATTTTGGATTGTAATTTAGTTGTGACATGCGTGTCACATCATTTATTTTATTTAAATTAAATTTTATTACGAAGTCTCAAGACGAGAAGAACGGTAATCCCGAGGAGGCATGGAGCCAATGGGAGTCCAGGAGAATGAGGAAAGACAAGATCTAGTATAGCTTTTAGTTTATTCCAGTAGGATTAGCGGGCTAGTTAAAGCAAGTTTACATTTATGTTTATGAATGTATGATTTAATTTTCATAAGTTCATGTTAATTAGATCTTCACCCACATGTGTAAAGATTAATAATAATAAGTTAATCACGCACATGTAAACCGTAATTGAAAATATCTCTACATGAATTTGTAGATGATAATTTCAAATTAAGATCAAGTAATGATTAGTAAGAATGGACATTTAAAAGGCAAGTAATTTCAAGTCAAGCTAGATACCGCTCATTTTTCATCACTTCGATTAATTCTACGACCCATGGGTGGATACGATTAACGTGGATTCATCGGAATGGGTTCTAATAGAAGATGGACAATCTTGCATGGGTGCGTGCGCATTAGCGTAGTAACCATGCAGATTGGACCATGCGTTAAAGATGGTTTACTTGGCTGCGATTCTCAGATGATCTGAGCCAGGGTATCAGATATAGGGTAATGTCGTATACATACAATGTAGAAGCCCTAGCCAATAATCACATGGTATTGTGAAAGGACTAGACTCTCCTACTCCATTGTCCAAAACTGGGGCGATGAAATTAACTCACTTCAGTTTTGGGTATGCGGAGATCTTGGTTTTGATTCAGACATAAGAATTAGAAATGTTCATAATCAAGTATCTCTCACTTCAACTTAATTAAGAATCTGATTGAATTTATTTTCATGTGTAGATTAATGACACCGTCACAACCCAAATCAACACGTTCTGGCTATGAAGCATTAAAGTCTCTTCTGTCGAATGACAGGCTGTCAGGGACCAACTTCCTGGTTTGGGAGAGGAACCTGAAGCTTGCCCTTGAGTATGACAGACAGGAGTATATCCTTACGGATAAGCCAATAAAAGTGCCTGCAGATGATGCTAGCGAGGCCGATAAGAACGCTTATGACAAGTATATAAGCGATCGACAAGATGTTGGCATCCTCATGGTTGGGTCCATGGAAAATGACACCCATGACTAATTTATGCATTTCATGGACAATCCACAAGAAATGATGGAGGAGATCAAAGTATACTACCAGAAGAAGGCTCGTCTCGAAAGATCGACACTCTTAGGGAGTTATTCTACAACATGCTAAATGTTAGTGAGGCAGTGAGCCCACATGTCCTCAAGATGAAACGACTTTTTTATCGCTTGGCCAGTCTAGGTCACATCTTCACAGAGCAGGTGAAATCAGATATAGTCCTGATGTCGCTTCCAAAGGATGTGATCACAAGTTACAATCTCCATAATATGGAAAAGACTATCAAGGAACTGTATGGGATGTTGGTGACACCAGAGAAAAATCTCAAGAGCAAGACCCCTGAGGTTCTGATGGTCAATAAGGATGTCAACTTCAAAAGAGCTGGCAAACCTACTGGCATGTCTTCAAGACATCCCAACAAGGGCAAAGCACCAGCAGTGACGGGTAAGAGTAAAGCGCCAATGCACCTAGCTGGGGAAATAAGGGCACCCAGGGGTCTGAAGATCCAATCGGTTCCTAGAACCGAAGGGAGTACTTCGACCTCAGGGGTAGTCTGTTACTACTGCCAGCAGCCAGGTCATTGGAAAAAGGATTGCATGCAGCATAAGGAATATATGAAGAGCTTGCAGAAGGGAGGACAACCTTCAGGACCTGGATCAGGTATTTACGTTGTTGAATATAATATCAACGTTACTTTCTCAGATACATGGGTAGTTGATACCGGAGAAGAAACTCACATTTGTGTTAATCTGCAGGATTTGGAAAGTAAGAAACTCCTTGGGAAAGGCGAGCGGGATCTGAGAGTCGGAGATAACAGTTCGGTGTCAACGACGGCTGTCGGTTCTGTTAGTCTTAGGATGCCCACAGGGATTGTTTTCATTTTGGACGATGTCATATGTGTACATACTTTTAGTAGGAATATTATTTCAGTGTCCATTTTTGGACAAACTTGGTTTTGTATTTACCATAGACAATGGTTTATTTACTTTATCAAGAAATAATATTGTTTATGGCACTGCATTTATAGTTGGTGGTTTGTACATTTTAAATGTTGATAACTCTAACTACAGTTCTAACTATGACGTAAATAAGAGGTTAATGTCGGATGATTTAAACCAAACAGTGATGTGGCACTGTCGTCAGGGCCATATTGGCGAGAAACGCGTCTCGACACTTCACAAGTGTGGGCTATTAAGTCTGTTTGAATTCACACCAATTGAGAGATGTGAATCTTGCATTATGGGAAAGATGACAAAGGCGTCTTTTGGCGGCTTAGGTGTAAGGGCGAGTGATTTCCTGAGCCTAATACATTCAGACGTATATGGGCCTATGAGCACACAAGCCAGGAGAGGTTTCAGATACTTCATAACCTTTACCGACGATTTCAGTAGTTATGGGTATGTCTATTTAATGAGACATAAGTCAGAGTCCTTTGATAAATTCAAAGAATTCCAGAATAAAGTACAGAACCAGTTTGGTAAAAGTATAAAGGCACTTCGTTCTGATTGAGGTGGCGAGTACTTAGATCAAGATTTTCTCAGTCACATAAGGGATAACGGTATACTCTCGGAACTAACTCCGCCAGGAACCCCTCAGCTGAATGGTGTTTCCGAACGGAGGAACAGAACCTTGCTTGACATGGTTCGTTCCATGATGAGTCACGCCGATCTTCCAATATCTTTCTGGGGCCATGCCCTAGAAACGGCTGCATTCATTTTGAATCGGGCACCTACAAAGATAGTGGAGACCACTCCATTTTAGGTTTGGCAAGGGGAAGCTCCCAAGCTGTCTTTCCTCAAGATCTGGGAGTACGACGTTTACGTCAAGCGGTTACTTGGTGATAAACTCGAACCCAAGGCAGATAAGTGTGTCTTTTTAGGGTACCCCAAAGGAACCATGGGGTACTACTTCTATAAACCTGAAGAGAACAAGGTTTTTGTTGCTCGAGGTGGGGTTTTCTTGGAAAGAGAATTCTTATCCAAGAATCCTAGTGGGAGTCTTGTTCTTCTTGAAGAAATTCGAGAAGACACATAACAGTCTGCAGAGGATGTAGAGGTACCCGATGAGGTAAATGATCCAAGTCATATTAAAACAGAAACTCTTGTAGGACCAAGGAGGTCTGAAAGATCTCGTCAAAACCCAGACAGATATGGCTTCTTAGCCACAGAGGGTAATGACTTGATCGTTGTGGATCGGGATGATCCCGCAACAGTTCAGCAAGCCTTGTCCAGTCCCAACTTCAAAGAATGGCATAATGTCATGGATGAGGAAATGAAGTACATGAAAGACAATCAGGTCTAGAACTTAGTAGACAGCACACCTGGGATAAAACCCATAGGGTACAAGTGGATATTTAAGTTAAAGACAGATATGGACGGAAAGCCTCAGACTTGCAAGGAAAGACTAGTTGCAAAAGGTTATCGTCAAGTCCAAGGCATGGACTATGATGAGACCTTTTCGCCAGTAGGCATGATTAACTCAATTTGGATAATGTTAGCCATTGCAGCATATTTCGATTACGAGATATGGAAAATGGACGTCAAAAACGCATTCCTAAACGGGAATTTGCAGGAGGATGTCTATGTTAGGTTTTTGTGCCCTATCACAATGTATTTTCAATCTAATCATGTAATAAAGATTATTAGTTGAATAAAATCGGCATTCATATTACTAAGTGTTATAGTAATATCTTAAGTATGATTTGATTTGTATCATTGATGTGTCAACACATAATAGTAGATCTACAGATCAGATAAAATCTTCCTTAAGCAGTCCCCGATCAGAATAGCTTCATAAGAAGCGATCGGTATGAGGTTAACTCTAAATGATCACGCTCTACTGATCATGACCAGAAGGGAGCCAGAGTTAGGTCATAGTATCACCAGTCAGGGGTGATATAGGACGACCCGATCGTGAGTATTTCACATAGACACAATCATGAACATACTCATATGTCGGCGCATGAAATCACATCCTCAGACAGAAGGACCATTGAGGTCAATATATAATGAGTGACGAGTTTGACTCAGTCTAAGGTCTCCTGTAATAGGGTTACAATAACGACTGTGATTGGCTCGATCACAAGTTACATAAGTTGACTCAATGGATTGCTGAAGAATTTATCCCTCATACGGACGTGTGAGCAGATATCAGTTTAGGCCACTTGATGAGTACAACTGAAATACAATAGCATGGCCATGCAGTCGATACGTAGTATCAGTTATAATTCGGTTAACTCAAAATCAAGAAACAAGACAATAGAACGAGGATGACTTGTTTATGCCTCGTGGTTGTCAAAGATATCAAGAGGATAAAAGGATAGATTCATGTACGACAAGGTTAAGTCGAAATCTCGATAATCACAAGCGTTGGGTAATCATGATGTCTTGCTAGAGGCCACTCATGATGGAAAGGGTAAAATGGTAATTTTACCAGTCCGCCGACGTGTCGTGAGCCTAGAGGGTCAGAAACTAAAGTTTGAGTAAAACGGATGGAATCATATGGAGGAATCATGAGAGAGACAAAATCCGGTTTTGGATTAAACCGGATTAGACCGATTTCGGTTTAGGATTAAACCGGAATCAAGAACGGTTTAGCAGGACTAATTAATTATAATCTAATTAAATAGATTTAATTAAATTAGCTAAACTGGGCCTAGCCAGAATGAGCTTCTCTACACAATTAATTAAAAGCTTTGGGCTTTAAGCCCATTAAGGCCTTTAATTAATTAAAATCCAAATAAGGGTTATAAAAGGGAAATTTTCAGATCTGAAAATTAAGTAATTAATTTTACAAACCCTAGCTGTCACTCTCTCTCTCTCCTTGGCAATTTTTCGGCCAGCTCCTCCCTTCCCCGCTGTTTTGCTTGCTTCGATCTTCTAGTAAGGATCGTTGTGAGTATCCCCGAATTGCTCTTCCTGTGTGGACGATCTTTAGAGGTTACTAAATCCTATTTAGTAACAAGGAGATTTTGATTCAAGGTAATTTATTGAATTTATTCTAGTCTAGATCTCGTGATCAATTCATGATCATGCAAGATCCGTATTAAAACATGGAACTTTGAGGTTAATTTCTTGTATGGGCATGAAATTAATTGTCTGGAACCCTCAAATAATTCCTTCAGTGGTATCAGAGGCTGGTTATGCATGATTTTGTATTCGAGCATGATAGGCTAGATTTAATTTTTGCAATTTAATTCGGTATTGTGATTTTGAAAATTGCAAACTTTATGATTTTGGTTAATGAATTAATTGCTGAAATTTTTTTTAATGTTGCTGAAAAATTAAATTGATCAAGTAAGATCAGGATCAAGACCCGTGTGAGACCGAGGCTAGCCGGGAGGCTAACCCCGACCGCGCCACGGGCCGATCGGCCGGAACGACGAAGCCGACCAGATCTGCCCGTGGCAGATCTGGCCGAGCCCCTCGGCTCCGGCCAGGGGATAGGCCACGGCCTGCCCGGCCAGGCGGCCCGCCTCGGCCAGCCCTCACGGGCTGGTCGGCCACGGCGCGGCCAACACTGGCGGCTAGGGTTTTGGCCTATCAGTTTAGGCCACTTGATGAGTACAATTGAAATACAATAGCATGGTCATGCAGTCGATACGTAGTATCAGTTATAATTCAGTTAACTCAGAATCAAGAAACAGGACAATAGAACGAGGATGACTTATCTATGCCTCGTGGTTGTCAAAGATATCAAGAGGATAAAAGGATAGATTCATGTACGACAAGGTTAAGTCGAAATCTCGATAATCACAAGTGTTGGGTAATCATGATGTCTTGCTAGAGACCACTCATGATGGAAAGAGTAAAATGGTAATTTTACCTGTCCGCCGACGTGTCGTGAGCCTAGAGGGTCACACACTAAAGGTTGAGTAAAACGGATGGAATCATATGGAGGAATCATGAGAGAGACAAAATCCGGTTTTGGATTAAACCGGATTAGACCAATTTCGGTTTAGGATTAAACCGGAATCAAGAACGGTTTAGCAGGACTAATTAATTATAATCTAATTAGATATATTTAATTAATTTAGCTAAACTGGGCCTAGCCAGAATGGTCTTCTCTACACAATTAATTAAAAGTTTTGGGGTTTAAGCCCATTAAGGCCTTTAATTAATTAAAGTCCAAATAAGGGTTATAAAAGGGAAATTTTCAGATCTGAAAATTAAGTGATTAATTTTACAAACCCTAGCCGTCACTCTCTCTCTCTCCTTGGCAATTTTCGGCCAGCTCCTCCCTTCCCCGCTCCGTCCGTTTTGCTTGCTTCGATCTTCTAGTAAGGATCGTTGTGAGTATCCCCGGATTGCTCTTCCTGTGTGGACGATCTTTAGAGGTTACTAAATCCTATTTAGTAACAAGGAGATTTTGATTCAAGGTAATTTATTGAATTTATTCTAGTCTCTAGATCTCGTGATCAATTCATGATCATGCAAGATCCGTATTAAAACATGGAACTTTGAGGTTAATTCTTGTATGGGCATGAAATTAGTTGTCTGGAACCCTCAAATAATTCCTTCAGTCTATATGACCCAGCCATAAGGTTTTGTCAATCCAGATCATCCCGAAAAGGTGTGTAAGCTGCAACGATCCATTTATGGATTGAAGCAAGCTTCCAGGAGTTGGAACTTACGGTTCTATAATTTGTACGAGGCCTGACGTATCGTTTGCCCTCAGCTGTGCCAGCAGATTTCAGTCTAACCCATGCCAAGATCACTGGACTGTCGTCAAGTGTATCCTCAAATATCTGAGGAGAATAAAGGACGCCTTCTTATTGTATGGCGGGATAGAAGAAGAACTAAGCGTCATTGTATATGTTGATGCTGGTTTTCAGACAGACCCAGATGACTTCAAGTCTCAAGGTGGGTATGTGTTCATGTTGAACGGGGGAGCTTTCAGTTGGAAAAGCTTCAAGGAAGCGACAATAGCCGACTCCACCACGGAGGCGGAATACATAGCTGCGTCAGAGGCAGCCAAGGAGGCTGTGTGGGTCAGGAGCTTCTTGAAAGGATTAGATGTACTGCCGCGAACATCTGATCCCGTGAGCTTAAGGTGTGACAACACGGGGGCCGTAACATTCGCTAAAGAGCCCAGATTTCACAACCGGACCAAGCACGTCGAGAGAAAGTATCACATCATCAGAGAGATGGTTGATAAAGGCAAAGTAAAGATAAGCTACATTTCAACACATGATAATCTAGCTGACCCCTTAACTAAGGCACTACCGCAGCCTAAGCATGAAAAGCATGTCAGGGGAATGAGTTTAGATTGGAATACTAATCGGTTCTAGGGCAAGTGGGAGACTGTTGGGATTTTTTTCCCTAGCACAATGTATTTTAAATCTACTCATGTAATAAGATTATTAGTTGAAATAAAATCGGCATTCATATTACTAAGTGTTGTGGGTAATATCTTAAGTATGATTTGATTTGTATCATTGATGTGTCAACACATAATAGTAGATCTATAGATCAGATAAAATCTTACTTAAGCAGTCCCCGATCAAAATAGCTTCATAAAAAGCGATCGGTATGAGGCTAACTCTAAATGATCACGCTCTACTGATCATGGCCAGAAGGGGGCCAGAGTTAGGTTATAGTATCACCAGACATGGGTGATATAGAACGACCCGATCATGAGTATGTTACATAGACACAGTCATGAACATACTCACATGTCGGCACATGAAATCACATCCTCAGACGGAAGGATCATTGAGATCACTATGTGATGAATGACGAGTTTGACTTAGTCTAACGTCTTCTGTAAAAGGGTTACAATAACGACTGTGATTGGCTCGATCACGAGATACATGAGTTGACTCAATAGATCGCTGAAGGATTTATCCCTCATATGGACGTGTGAGCAGATATCAGTTTAGGCCACTTGATGAGTACAATTGAAATACAATAGCATGGCCATGCAGTCGATACGGAGTATCGGTTACAATTCAGTTAACTCAGATCAAGAAACAGGACAATAGAACGAGGATGACTTGTATATGCCTCGTGGTTTTCAAAGATATCAAGAGGATAAAAGGATAGATTCATGTACGACAAGGTTAAGTCGAAATCTCGATAATCACAAGCGTTGGGTAATCACGATGTCTTGCTAGAGGCCACTAATGATGGAAAGGGTAAAATGGTAATTTTACTAGTCTTCCCACGTGTCGTGAGCCTAGAGGGTCACACACTAAAGGTTGAGTAAAACAGATGGAATCATATAGAGGAATCATGAGAGAGACAAAATCCGGTTTTGGATTAAACCGGATTAGGCCGATTTCGGTTTAGGATTAAACCAGAAATCAAGAACGGTTTAGCTAGACCAATTAACTATAATCTAAATAAATAGATTTAATTAATTTAGCTAAACAGAGTCTAGCCAGATTGGGCTAAGCCAGAATGAGCTTCTCTACATTAATTAATTAAAAGGTTTGGGCTTTAAGCCCATTAAGACCTTTAATTAATTATTGCCTAAAAAGGGTTATAAAAGGGAAAATTTCAGATCTGAAAATTAAGGAAAAATTTTCCAAAAAAATCCTAGCCCCCTTTTTCTCTCTCTCGCCGAATTCGGCCATTCCCTCTCTCTACCCATTTTGCTTGCTTCGATCTTCTAGTAAGGATCGTTGTGGGTATCCCCAGATTGCTCTTTATGTGTGGACGTTTTTTAGAGATCATTGAATTCTGTTTAGTGACAAAGAGATTTGAAATCAAGGTAATTATATAATTTTATTCTAGCCTAGATCTCATGATTAATTCATGATCATGTAAGATCCTTATTAAACATGAAACTTTGAGGTTAATTTCTTGTATGGGCATGAAATTAATTGATTGGAACCCTCAAATAATTCCTTCATGTTCATCGGTTACTGTTCACGAAAAAAAAGTAAAAAAAAGAAGAGAAGAAGAAAAAAAAAGTAGAGAAGAAAAGTAGAAAAGTAGAAAGAAACCTATACCGTAATTCGGAAACCGGCACATGTACATCCCCGTAATCTGAAAGGTGATCCCGTAATTCGGCACGTGAACATCCCCGTAATCCAGAAAAGTTAGAAAAGAAGAAAATGACAAAGAAAATTTCAAGAGATTATCAAAGTTCGTATGCATCCACCAGTCCTGACCAGTGCACCCTCACTCAAAGTTCAGAGAAATCAAAGAGTTTAATGCATTCAAAGCAATCAAAGGTTAAAGAGTTCAAAACGATCAAAGTGTTCAAGATCAAACTCAATTCGGTTTACATCGTATTGAGTTTGAGGGAGGTTGTTAGATTATATTAGGGTTAAAGCCCATTAGGGTTAGCCCATTAGTTAGAGTTTTCTTATTTTATATGTATTAGGATTTCCTATATAGTTTAGTTTGGATCATATATAAAGGGTCCTCCCCTATTGTATTTGAGATCATCAAAAATATTAAAAATAATAATATCAAAGTTAAAAATGATATAATTAAGGAAAAAAATAATTTATTAAACTTATCTATGAATGAATCACATTTTGATACTTTTTTTTCTTTTTTAGCATTGAACTATCAGTTTGGGATAACTGTTAAAATTTCATATTTTCATTAGAAATAACGGTAAAATCAGGTCACATTCAAACAATTGATTCTTAAAATATCTAAAATACCATTGTATGGAAAAGGAATTAATAAGACTCAAAAATTAAAGAAACACAGTGGTATCTTCTCCTGCAAGCTCACGACAACAGGATGGAGCTCAGCGGTGGTGTTTGCATTCGACAAGGCGGATGATGTTGGTTGAACTCAGCAGTAGTGGCCAATCGGTAGACGTTCAACCCAGTAGGTGGGTTCTCGAAAGATGGATTTTTCATATCGACCCTCTTTCCAGCGACTCTTAGTGCCGACGACATATTAACCTGTGTCGACCCTTGGTCAATTTTCCTTAACAACGGCTAGGATTTCGAGAGGAGGAACTCCGGCGAAGCGACCTCCGTCGACATCTTACAAAACTTATATGTTATTTTATTTTTGTGATTGTTCCTTTTCTAAGTTTTGGTAGAATTATTTTAATCGTGTGTTGGAATAGAAATTTAGAAATAAATAATATTTGATGATAAATTTTCTCTTTTGTTTAGGGTTGATTTTGCTAGAGATAGAATTAAGTTTAAGTGTTGTTAATATAGATGGTTCAAACTGATACTTAGGACATCTCCAATGCAGTCTGCAAATTTGCAAATATTTGTAAATTTGCAAACTTTTTTCTCCAATGCAGTAGCCTAATCCCCATCCATATCCCCAAATTTGCAGATCTGCTACAATAAGTCCTCAAATTTGAGGACTCACTGAGCAGTCCTCAAACATTAAAGATCAATTTTTTATTCATCGAATTCTTTTGTGCAAAAAGAAAATCAAACCCGGAGAACAGAGCCGAGCGCGGGGGCCGGAGCAGCGCGCGGAGGCCAGAGCAGCGCAGAGCCGAGTGCGGACGTGGTCGGAGCACGGACGTGGTCGGAGGCGGCCTTGTGGCGGAGAGCGGGTTGTGTGGTGAGATGAGTAGATACAAAAGAATTAGGGTTAAATGGTTTCAAATATATATTTCGATCAAGTTTAATATTTCTTTTTGGGCCATTTTGGCCCACAATTTTAATTTTTAGTAAACATTAATTTTTTATATTTGTATTATGTAATGTTTATAATAACCAATTAACTTTATTATAAATCCTTCAAAAAGAATTAACTCTATTATAAACCTTCAAAAATAATTAATTGTATTATAGTAATACAAAATAAATCCTAATTTATAATAATTATGTGAATTTTTTGTCATATTAATAAAAATAAAATAAATCATTGTCATTTCAGTAAATATAAATAATAACACTTTAACAAAAAATTATAAACTTATCATTTTCAGTAAATTCATCATTAATCAATAAATTATTTTAATGAATTTTAATTTCATGTGTCATTTCAGCGAATTTTTAATTTCATATAAAAAATGGATCGGAAAAAAGTAATTGCATATTGTAATTAATTATGTAAATAATTTTTCTAATAAATTAGTTGAATATATTATTTGTTGTAATAATATATTGGTATTTATAACAATAAAAATGCATAAAATAAAATATATAATTATTTTATTAATAAAATAATGAAAAATAATATTTGATTTGACAAATAGAGATATTTTTGGAGACTGAGTTAGGACTGAATGGGATGAAACTTGTATTTTTGCTAATGATTGGGTGATAAATAATGTAGATATGTAAATAGGGTTGGAGATGCTCTTAGAATATTAAAATAAAAGTATTAAAAGGTGAAAATATATAATTAAATTTAATAATCTGACATTTTCTGAGTAATTGATAAAGATAAAAATAGCAATGTCTCAAGAAATCATGTCAAAGATGTTTCACAAGACTTGATGATCGAGCTAGACTTTATACTATATTTTAATTTAATAATTATAATTTTATATAATTATTTCACTTGAAGTTTGATCCTCAAAAGTTAGATATAAGTTACAAATTTTGGTTTGGGCCTGATATACGTAACTACAAATGGGACTTTTAATTTCAAAATTGTATTTGGACTGCCAAGTGTCACTCCATAAGAGGGTACACTGTAGCTACAGTTGTACTCAGATTTTTTATACTAAAAAAAATAGGTGCCACAGTCAACTCAAACCCTTCACCAAATCTCCTCATCATGCAAAACTTTACCACTTGAGCAAATACTAGTCTAATAACGAGGGCTGCTCAAACCCGGTTAACCGGAACTGGCACCCTAAACTGATAATCGAACCGGGCTTGATCAGTTTTCAATATCAAAAACCGTGACCGAACCAGTAATGATTAGCAACCGAACAATTGGTTAACCGAAAAATCAGACCGGTTTACCGGTTAAACCGAGACCGATTATAA
Source organism: Geranium rotundifolium (assembly GCA_963920655.1). NCBI lineage: Eukaryota > Viridiplantae > Streptophyta > Magnoliopsida > Geraniales > Geraniaceae > Geranium > Geranium rotundifolium. The sequence continues at coordinate 12,421,081 of OY987313.1, forward strand.
TTTCTTTTATTTTTCCTAGTTAATTATTCTAATTAGAACAATTAACCCTAATGAAAAAAATTAACTTAATAATTTACTCAATTGTTTTGTATTATTACTTTCATTGTGTTTTTATTTAATCCTTGTTTATATTTGTACCCATTTTTATAAATTTAACTACATATTATTTATAGATATTTATATAAAATATTTTAATAACTTGTAATATAAAATATATAATTGAAATTTTAAACTGATCAATTGAACAAAACTTGCATCGTGTAATTTAGTTCAAGTATATGACTCATACAATAACATTTATCAACGTGTAATTCGACCTCATTCACGTATGGTAGAAAAATTAAAAACAACATATAGAATACGGAATAAAATGGATGTGAAATACTTCACTTCAACAAACAAGTGTTCAATATGTTGTCTTTCAGGTCTAGTAAGAAAAGTTTCTCAACCATACGTGAATAAGGTCGAACCACACGTTGATGAATGTTTTATCAAATTGATAAGTTTTGTCTCAATTATGTACTTTATATTACAAGTTATTAAATTATCTTATATACAATATATATATGAAATGTGTAGTTAAATTTATAAAATAGGTACAAAGTAGGATTAAATAAAAATATATAATGAAAGTAATAATATAAAACAAGTGAGTAAAGTATTAAATTAATTTTGGTTAAATTAATAAAAGTTTGAAATATGTAGATGTGCATTGAGACTAATTTTTTGTTTGAAAATGCCGACTTCCAAAAAGGACACTTAGTTATTTATAAACAAAAAGTGAGAATGTTATCATGTCAATATTTGCTCAAGTGGTAAATCCTTGTATGATGGGAGATTTGAGTTTTTTTTTAGCGTAAAAAATCTGACTCCTACAGATATGTGCAGTGGTAAACCTCTAATGGTGTGTTACTTGGCAGTCCAAACACAATTTTGAAATTACTTTAAATAGTAACCTAGATTGGTAAATTGCATTTTTTTTTTGAAAAAAGTCCCTGCAAATGTCAAAATTTCTCTTGTTTTTGTGAAGTGAAAACCAAAACTAGGCCCAATACGGCCCATTAAGTTCCTCAATCCACTTTCTCATTGACCATACAATAATTTACCTGCAGTAAAAAAGCATGCAATTTTCCAGCTTGTTTTCTCGAGAACCAAACAGATCTTTGTAACCCTAGCTAGATTCTCCTTGACCTAATAAAAAGAAACTATGGAGAAACCAAAAAGTGGGTTGTGATCCATAGAAAGTGGAATAATTTTATTCTTGGTACAAACCTCGGGGCCATGAGAGAGGACAGCCTCATCATGATTCTATGCTTAAGCTGCAATGAAAATGACAATGCTTTATTTATTTTTATTCCTTCCATCGGTGGTGTTTTTATGTCTTGACATCTAGAATAGACCTTATTATCACTGTTTTATATATTATTAATGATAATTGTAGCCTTTAATCAACAAAACATTGACCTCAAGGAGATAGTGGCTATAATTTATTTAGAGTCAAACCCACACAAGAGATACCAAGTTAATTAATTATGTTATTTTTTGAAATGTCCTGGTTAAATGTAAAAGTAAATCGGCTTAAACTTATAACTTTTGAGTAGGTAGAGTTTTATTAGACCACTGCACCAAACACGCTTTCACATTATTTTTTAACGTGTTAAAGATCAATGTTATATATACCATATAATCTTGATTGGACTATCACTATTTGATTAATCATCTGTATTTATAAGATGTGGTAAGGTAATTACTTATCAGTTTTTGAAATAATAAAATGTGGTATAATTAGGTTAATTACTTATCAAGTCATTGAATCGTATTGTAAATCGACTGTCTTTTTAGAAAAATGATCCAACCTCTTATTAATTCATATCGTTATTATTATTGCAATAGTCATAATTATTATCCCGGTCATAATTTCATGACATTGTGAAATCACCACACCATATTGTCTTGACTCCTGCGCACGTAGAGAACGAGCGCAGGCGTAAGCCACGGTAAGAACATCGCACACTCTATGTGCCCAGTTATAAGACAAAGCAAGAACAGCGCACCAGAAAGTGCGCAATTACAAGCTAAGGACTGCGCACGTACATGTTCATGCGCAGTTCGTATGGTTTGACTAAAATTGACCGACCGTTGGCAACTGTCGGATGTATAGCCGTTATATGAGACCGTTGCCAAGGACAGCGCACACGGTGATTGTGCGTTGTTCTTAACTTGTGTCTGCGCACTTTTGTTGGCACGCAGTCATCAACCTTCTACCTATAAATTGCAGAAAGTTGATGTTGTGTTGTGGGAGTTTGGATAGTTGATATTTCTTCCAAAATTGAGGGTTCAAATATACGCGGGAGAGATAAATTATAGAGGCAAATAAACGCATCAAGAATCCGGAGACATCGTATGTGCACATCATTCGTCTATTCTAAGGTATGTACGTATATATATCGTTTTATTTCGAAATAGAGTTTAGATATAGTAGTGTGATTTAGTAATTAGTTATTGTTTAAAACGTAGATAAAAAATGGATCGATCGTGGATGGGAATGGATAGGTCAACAAATGCTTTCAAGAGAGGTGTTAGCAGTTTCGTAATTTTTGCGAGAGAAAATGCTATACAATATGGTCCAGATCGATTCAAGTACCCGTGTTTGACATGTTGTAATTTTCGTTTCCACGAGATGCCGACCATTTGTGCACATTTACTTAGAAAATGGTTCATGAGATATTATACAATATGGACCGAACATGGCGAAGTGGGAGAAGTCGGAGAGAGCAGTAAACAGAGTCTTCGTTATTCCCCTGTTCACAGTCCCGTGGTTGATCATGTTCATCAGTTCGTGCATGATGTAGACCCCAGTCGAGATGTTAGAGTTGAACCACTTGGAGAAGCAACTGATATGACGATTCAAGTAGATGCTGATGCTGCTAAAGCAACGACGAGAAAGTACAAGCAGTTGGTGGCAGAGATGGAGAAACCATTGTATGATGGTAGCGATGATACAGCGTTGCGTTGGCCGCACTGCTGCAAATTCTGTCAATCAAACATAAGACATGGATGATAAACACTGCATTTGACGATGTAGCTGCGTACGTTTCCAGCAAGTTGCCGCAACCCAATGCGCATGTGGCAAACTACACATCAGCGAAGCAGAAATTGAAGTTAATAGAATTGCCGTTGGTAAAATATGATGCATGTTACCACGGTTGCATATTGTACTACAAAGAGCACATATATTCCACAGTGTGTCCAGTATGTGGAGATTGTCGGTACGAATACGCTGGAAATTCGACTGTGACAAAGAATACATTATGATATTTTCCATTGGTATCGCGTTTGCAGCGACTATTTTTCGTACCCGAGATGTCTGAGTGGATGCGCATTACGAACTTAATAAATGCGCACTTCATATTGTGCGCAGTAACAACTCCCCATTGCGCACATGGTGTTGTGCGCATTCATTAACTAGTGACTGCGCATGTGCATATGTGCGCAGTTGTTAAGTTGTAATTGCGCACTGTTATACATTTGTGCGCAGTTGTTAGCTCAGACTGCGATTTACCAACAGCGTGTTAACAACTGTGCACAGTGCGCTATCCTTACCTAATACATGCGTTTTTTGGCCTCCTGCCTGCACTTTGTGTGCGCCGACCTTGTGACAAAACTCTTGTAGTGAATGTGAATTTATTATGACTAATATTTAACTCAATTTCATTAAAATAATATGTAACTTTAACATTTTATTAAAATTTGTTGCTGAATTTATACAACTCTTTATATCATTCTGTTTAATTAGATATGAAGAGGAAGAGCCACCAATAATGTTTTGAGTATTTTTATGAGTTGGGTTTGGAGATAATAAGTGTTAAATAACACAATTAATTTTTTTGAAAATTATATAACCTTTTATCTACTCATAATCCTCTAGTGAAGACTTACTTATTAGGAATGTGAGAAAAAAACAGTTAGTCATCTCCAACTCATGTTATATTTGTCTCTCTAATATAAAATGCTTTACATTAATTTCATATTTAGTATGAAAATATAACAAATATCATTTGTCTCTCCATAAAAAAAGTATTATTTTATTACTATTTTATTATTTAAATGTTAGTTTTACCAATAAATCAAATAAAATAATTATAATGATACAATAAAATAATATATTTCATCTCTTTGTTATTAAAATATTAAAATGGTATATAACAATTATGAAATAACATATGAATGTTTAAAAAAAATACCATATAACATAAATTTTATATTAAATATGCTAATTTTTTAATTAAAATTAATTTATTAGAAGTGTGAGAGTGAAACAGTTAGGGTCACCATGAACAATAAGAATAATGATTTTAAAAACATAATCATTCTCAATCTACTCATAAAGAATGAAACGGTTAAAATTCTCTCTAGACACGCATATTTGTACTTAAAACAAAAATTTACCTCGAAATAATGAAAAAGAATATAGAGCTCTCTCCCTCTTCCTCATGATATAAGTGCAGAAATTCCATTTGACCTTTTAAGGAGAGAAAAGGTTAAAGCCAAACTCTCTTTCTCTCTCTCCCTTCAAAGTTTCATAATAAGACCCATTTGTTCTCCAAGAAGATCAACAAGAGTTAGGGTTTTCTTTCAAGACTCTCTCTCTCTCTCTCTTCACACACACAGTTCAAAGCAAACTTGAAGCAATCATGATCATGCCCTCTCTCAAGGTCTCATCATTAGACCCAATTACAGCTCACAATATTCATCATCACCACCAGTACTCCATTTCTTGTAACTATCCACCATCACCAACCATATTCCTCTCAAGACTCATCAGATCAAGAAAGAAGAAGAAGAAACACAAACACAAACACAAATACAGATCATCCTCAAGATCAGCATGATAAGTGGGTTCATTTATGATCAAGAAGGACAAACCCTATAGTCTCATCCATCAGGTTCTTCTGATTCATAAAACTAAAGGGTTCTGGTTTTTTCCATAAATTCTTCTTTGAAATATATGAACTCACATTCTCTCTGGGAATGGAAGCTTCACGGTCCGACATCGATCCACTCTACTTATATATAGTTAATCAATTTTATTAAAGTTAATCTCTTGTAATAGGTACTATAAGATTGGTTGTTTGAATGTTCATTTTGGCAGTATTGTTGATGAAAAAAAATGAGGTAATCTTTCTCTAGTTTGTTATTTGTGTGCGAGAATGATGAGACATACATCTTCTGGTATTATTAATTAATTTTGAGAGTTTATTAGATCTTGATCTGGTGACCTTAATTATTATGGTGTATTTAATTAAGTATGTAATTTTCTTGTAGTAAAGACAATATGGTTTTTTTCTACATAACTGTTTCTTGATATGAGGGTTTCCTTCTATGACTATTTATATTCTAGCAAATTTATTGAATAATTATTATGTACTATATTAGGGTTAAACATTATTATATATATATGTCATCACCATCAAGAGCTGTACTGTTATTCATGAATTAGAGTTTACTTTTTTCTGCATCGTTATGAATTGCAGATGTGATGTGTGTCGGATCTCATGAAATGTATATACTTTTTTATTCTTCAACCTATTTTATTTAATATGAGAATGGTAATATAAACACAAAAGCTGTATGCCCATTTCTGGCTCAGAATTATGATTGTCTGTAGCATAATTTCCTGTCATCATCGTATATAATAATATATGTGACATTTATTCCAATATTTTCCTCGTTGTTGAAAATCCGCAAAGGATAATAAAATGTTATAAAATTATAATGGACATAAAATTAAACCATTTTCATGGTTAATTTATTTTTATTTTTTTTCATTTTCACGGTTATATACATAGAAGACCAAGACCCGAGTAATTTAAGTTGATGGTCTTGTTGTTTAAATTAGGGATAATTCATGTTCACTGCGATGTGGTATTATATTTTTCACGTCACTACGGTGTACGGTTTTAAGAGTCTGTTCAATACGGGAACTTTCAATAAAGGTTGAAATTCTGATTTGTAACAGGGACAAGATGTCGATCACAATGTTGTGACAATTGGTTCGACAACTTGTCTAATCACAGATAATGAACAATAAATAATAAAACAGTAAATATAAAACACACAATATGTTTACCCAGTTCGGTGACTCCGCACCTACGTTTGAGGGCACTTTCCAAGTGGAAAGGTTTTCACTATTTGGTAGTTAATAGTACAACTTCAAGCATCAACTAACTATCACACAAGATATTATCCTAAGCTACTATTACCTCGTCGTGAACCTCCTCGACCAGGGACTCTCCCTGTCTTTGAGATCCTCTCAATTCCACTATTCGAGCAAGTCTATGCTCGGTGTCTTTGTCTTCGACAATATGCTCGTGAATCTTCAATCACGAAAAGCACACCTTCAAATCTCAAACCTTACGATTTGATGTATTGTGATCGACACCGTTCTTCTAAATCAATCAGCCTCTCAATCTGCCAGTCTTGCACGGTTAAGAGGTCTGAAAATTTAGTACAGAGAACGTCTAAGTTGCTATGGGGGAAGCACATTCTTTTATAGCAACTTTACATGCCTATTCAGCATTCAACTTCAATCAGGAAAACTGAATCCGAATAGGAAGTCCTTGCCGTCTTGCGTTATTGGCAAGTGATAGGTTGGCGTTGCCGCCTTAGGCCTTGCTGACGTGTCCTCATTATAGCTGGAGATTTCTTGAATTCTCGCAGCTTAATTCCTTTGTGTGCCAACCTTCGGCGTGTAGTATGTCATGTCAAATGTGCTGCAACATGTTTAGCTGCTATCTTTACCTTGTGCTAAAAGATATGCCAATACTAAATGTAGCAACAAGGGTCACTGTTACCTTAACGATGTTAAAATTGACAGAAAAGTTACAGTATAAGATCATTTATAAAAAATACCCAATATACCCTTATATGAAAAAATAAAATATATAAATGAAGAACACCTCTGCGATGTTCATCTTCTTCGTTGAGAAACGACTTGCTTCAATTCCAGCTATGCTCCACTTTTTGGCACCACACTTCGGAATTGATCTCCGATTTCGAGTCCACGCTCTCGCCAGTGGCGAGAACCGTCGACACTGAGAGCCGCAAACCTAAAAGTGACATAGGTCGGCATCGTTTTGTCATAGACTCCAATTTAACCACCGGAGCTCTCTCCCTTCTATATTTGACTTCAAACGCCCTTCGTCGATCTTTGCCACCCACTTGCCACCGAACTCGCTCCTACAGGGAATAATTTTTCGAGTTGGAGATGGCCGTCGGACATCTGGGCATGTGCGAAAATTGAACCTAATTTGGATATGTGCAGAAATTGAAATCAAATTAGAGATTTAGAACCTATTTGTGTTCAAAGAAAAAAAATTTCTAGACCGAATTTAGTAATGATTTTGAGGCTATCAAATATGAGGTGATGAAAATTCCACATATGATTGTTCATCATATGATCTTGTTGTTAATGCATAATCAGCAACGGTTAGTTCGACATCTGCCTCTGTTGCTTCTGCATCTACGACTGCGTCAATTTCATCGAATCACTTATGTCGCTGAAAATCACATGAACCGACTCGATCCAATTTTGATTCTGATTCCAATTGAGATTTAGATTTATTAATGTGAAATCAAAACTTAGTTTGAAATTGTTAATTTGTTTTCAATCGATGAAGATAAAAGAAAGAAACAAAAATTAGCATCAAAACATATTTTTTTGATAAATCTTTGGGAGAGGAAGCACGTGAAATCATTAAATGATGAATTAATCAATTAATTAATGAAACAACATTTTACTTTTGACTGAATTAGAAATGGTGACCTGTGTTGATACTTCCATATTAAACTGACTTTTAAAATAATGTATTAGAGTAACATGAAAAAATATAATACTAAACTATAGTGAATATGAATTAACTTCATTAAAAAATGAGATGATAAACATACTATCTCCGATTTGTAATCATTCTTTAAACAAATTTATTGAAAACCAGTATCACTTTGACTTTGACGTGTGCAAAGTTATCAGTTCGATTTTAATTATTTCCTAATTTGATGTTTTTTAATTGAGAATGAATGAGGTTCGCGGCAGGGGCACCCCTTTTCTAGAGTTATTATTTCACCATATTCAAATTCGTGAAATTCGAACTATAATTAATACCAATTGTTTATTTTATAACTAAAATATTTTGGATGTGACAGTTTAAATAATAGTCAGCCGAAATTCGAATGAATAAATGATGATAATTTGTAATTTTCGGTTTACAAATTTAGTAAATTGTACTAAAGATTTGATCATACTTATTGGATAAACATTGTTACAATATTCCATATCTTTATTTTTTCGAAATTATTAGTGCGTAAAAATTTGGTGTTTTTTCAATCAATGTGTATTTGATTTCACAGACGAGTCTTATAAACAATATAACTTTTTATTTAGGTAGAGATGTTTTGTTATATCATAAGCTTGATAAGAGTTCTTTCTCTATTTCGATTGAGCCATCACTAGCTGGGCCTATTGTCACCTCAACAAAAATAACTAGGCCCAAATTATATGTCGATCTTGTTTCTACGTCTAGATGGGCCCATAAATTTTGCAAAGCCCACTTCACTTCAGCATTCTTCGAGTCTCGTCTAATTGGACGGTCCAGATTCACTGTAAAAACGACAAGACGTTACTGTTCGTTACCGCCGGTTCGACACATTTGTTTCCGATTTTGACCATTTTCTCGAGAAAATGTTGCCCAATAACCTCTACTACTTGTGGTGGCGGTGAAGTTGGGGATTTTGAGTTAGCCTGCAACGGCGACGATTCCTGAAAATTCTGGTTGGCTTGTGTTTGGATTGATTGAGTATTCGATTGATGGAGGCATAAATTTTGATATATGTGTGGTGTTCTGTGTTTGGTTGCTGAAAAATATTAAATGCCTAATTAGCTTTTGAAGTGCGATTTTATTATTGTTTTCATATTTGTATCTCGTTATTCTCTTATTTGGGTTTATTTTCTCTGTGGATTTTCGATTTTCCCAATTAAGCAAAATGGTAGCTTGTGCTCTTGTTGAACTAGAACTGTAATTTTGCAGCACTGTGTTACTCTATTTGGAACCATGATTAATTGGATTGGCTTCTCTAGTTTTGTTATCTTTAATTGATGAAGTGGGAACAGAGATTTTTGGATACTGGTGGCTTCGGTGATGCTTACTGGTGTTCTTGATTGTGTGAATGGATTGATATTGTACTATGCACGAATGGATTATGACATTGTGCACTACCTTCTATGCAGACATCTTTGGGCCTATTGCATCTTTTTGAGAGGGATTCTTCGGCGAAAGTGGATGAGGAAGATGGCACTTTGGTTTTGACTTTGCCAAGTGCGGAAAGTTCAATGTGAGCACCCTCTTCTGTCTCTGAGCATTGAATGTGGTATACATGTTACGAGCGATTGAGTTCGTCGATGAAATCATGATTTACAAGCATATAACACTACTTGCTGACTATCCTCACATCCCATTTGCATTGGAATTGCATCTTCCAATTCAAAATGTGAATTGAATTGTTTCATTTTGAGGAAAAGGGTTGATTTGCTTAAATAAAAAATTGGTTTTGTCAATATGGGTCAACCGTCAACTTTGGAGAATATGATTCTCTGAGAAGTGGAGAACCGGATGATGATAAGAACAAGGCTAGACCTCTTTTTTTTGCTTTAGTTTAATAATACCGAAAAGCCTCGTGTCCACTGATTCTGATGACATCTAACAGTTACGTTTTGTTGCTCATCCCTGTTCATAAAACATAGCTGGCCAATTATTAGGTTTACCGATTATTTGTGATCTCTTTGTATATTGGTCTAATTAGTAAAATGGCATTTCATAGTGTCCAATAATAGCAGATAACTCTAGTTTTCCATTTTGTAACACTGGACATGACAGGGTGAGGTTCAGACTAGTTTCCTTAAGATCACACAATCCACTGAAATCCTTAAAATTAGTGTTTATTAATCCCATAACACCTCCAAATGTGTAATAGGTGTGGCACCCAACATCTTAGTTTGGAATTTGTAAAGAAAATACACGACCACTAATCATTTTTTAGCATATGTTTTTTGGTCAATCTTGTACTGCTCTTCTTTCTCAGATTAGGTGTAGTTTGGATATTAGTTTCTTTTAGAGCTAGATATGGTTCTTGGAATAAATCATATATCTCGGAAAAACATGGCATGTTCCATTACATCTTCCTAGTGTCTTCCATGCTTTCAATAGCGCAAAAGCCTCACAAAAAAACAGTTTTAGCAGCTAACTTGTAAATGTAATCACATTTTGAATTTGTAACTCATGGAAGTCCAAACCCTTAAAAGCATTAAATGAATTGCTATTCCTATGATGTATATGTCAGGAAGAATCAGGTCTTGTCAAGGGATAGCACACCACAAGATGTGAGCTTATATGTGAAATTCCTAACATTATCTTTGAATTAGTACAGTTTCTCTCTTGTTCTGGATTTGTCCTGAAGAGAAGCTAAGATGTGGATTAGATGGGAACAAAGGGATTTGGGTAGCTAATTGTAGGGACCACAACCCACCCTTTAATTGATCCTCTCTAGTATAAAATGTAATTAACCAAATGATGAGTAATTGATATTTGAAATGAAGTGAGCATAGCTATCAAACCAACCCACCTACCACATTTATCCACAAATTCAATTCCCTCTCCTCATGGACTAATTGTATTCCACATGTTATGACTTGGGACAGTAAAATGCTTGATGACAGCATGCATATTTGGAATCCCGCCCCTAAAGCAAGAAAATAAAGAAGGAATTAAAGTGTGGGAATTGAAGATTTGATTAGCATGAGAGATCTATTGGTAGAAAAAAAAAGGTTATAGGTGGAAGATCTTGATAGGTAATTGAATTATAATATGTTTTTAGGTCTTAAAGTAGTATTATATTTATTTTTTGTAGATAATTTTCTTCATGTATTCTTGTCATTAAAAAATAAAATAATTGTGACTAAATCATCTAAACATGAACAATCTATTTGAAGCAATTATTTTAATATAGTGCAATGGTATTTTAATAGAAATTTGAAGTTTCTAGCATATCCTAAACTTATTATAAAAGGTGGGCTCCAATTGCAACAACTGTCCAAGACAAATGCTCCTAAATTCATCATTGTTTATATATATTTGGGCTATGACTTTGATTCACCTGAAAACATATGCTTCTGAGAGTAAAGTATGTGGGTTTTGTCTCCCCTAAGAAGATATGGTCAGATCTCCTCCAAGACTCTTAGAGTATTTTATACATTTATGTATGTATAATTTAGTATATATGCTTACATTAGAACCCACTTCCATTATATTCCTTGGTTTAGCAACTACTCTCTTACTAATTTAATAGCATTCTCTAAACATGGTCAAGATACAGATTATTTAAAATTTATTATTCTTTTATTGGTTGTGGGTGGAAAGAAATTACAAAGAAGCTTCAACAAAGTGCTGATTAATACCATTTCTACAGAAACTCAACATTCTAAAAACATTATTCTTTGGCTCCTGTAGTGTGATGGGATTGGGCACCATCATCTTAAAATTTTAAATATATATATACATGTTTATCTATTTCTATTATTTTAATAGATATGGTTAAGAACAATGCATGAATGCACTGAACATTAGTCGGAGAACTAAAATATTGTTAATTAAGCAAATTTAAGTACAGTGGGAGGTTAGTTGCAGACCCAAACCCCCTTCCTACCAGGTGATTACATTGACTTTTGTCATTATTATGATTAGTATATTAACAAACCCTTTTCTAATCTGTTTGAGGGCAGAATATTTTTGTTTTTTAATGACCCAAATGAGTCCATAATTGCATTCTTTATTTTTGTGTTTTTATGTAGTTCTTTGCAAACCCATAGATTTTTATTCCTTAATTAAAGAACACTGCATCAACTTTGATGGTAAAAGCTTATTGAAAAAAAAAGTAATATCCCTTTTTCTATTTGCTTTTTTCTCAATTTTTTTTACATTATGTGTCACCAATATTGCATGAGACTATGAGAGACAGCTTCTCTAATTTGACTTTTCTTATTTATGTCTTATTTTATTATTTACTCTTTCTAGGCTTATTCATTTCTCTGTCCTGTTTCTTGGTTGTATGCTAAAAAAGGACTGTTGTTTTGTGATACTATGCATTTGTTTTTACTATAAAAGGGAGAGAACCCAGAGACTTAATAGGTACATTAGACATTTGCAATACAAAAAAATACTGTCTCCTTCCTTTTGTTTTATTTTCATTACAAGAAGATATATGGGATTTGAAGGTGAAAATGTGCATTCTGCAGGATCATCTGCAGAAAAGAAGCTGAGGCTTTTCGGGTTCGAGCTGAACCCAAAAGGGTCTTCTGCAGAAGGAGACCATGACCATGAGAGTGTGAGCTCATCAACCACAGTTACATCTGAAGTGATGATCAAGAAAGTGAAGATGGAAGACAAGAAATTTGAATGTCAGTACTGTTTCAAGGAATTCGGGAACTCGCAAGCGTTGGGAGGTCACCAGAACGCTCACAAGAAGGAGAGGATGAAGAAGAAGAGGCTTCAGCTCCAAGCCAGGAAGGCCAGCCTCAGTTCCTACCTCAAACCTTTCCAAAACAGCTCTGCCCCGTGGTTTTTCGATCCCTCTGGCTTGATCAATTCCGATCAATTCACAGTCTATGAGGAGGCTCGGTTCCTGAGCTTCAACCCTTTTGATCATCCGCTTCGTGATCAAGATTCGTGTGAGCTGTTCACTCTGACACACACGCCTCCTCCTTCAAAACAAGCCTGCAAGGCCTTGGATCTTCAATTAGGCCTCAGCTCTTCTTGAGTGAGTGATTTAAATTCTTTTAAAACTCAAGAAATGCAAGAACAGCTTGAAAGGTTCACCCTATTGCAGCCGGAAAACTGGAATTTACTGTTGTGGATCTGATCCTGATCCAAGCTCACTGGAACTCAAGTCAAGTCGACGAGGACAAGAGATGGCAAAGATCTCATGTTCTAAGCATGAGATTGATAGTATGTTCTAAGCATGAGATTGATAGTTTCAATCATCCGACGATAGTGTCGATTAAATTATAGCTTATAAAAGTAAAGATTTTTTATTTTCTTGTTGCATATTTAGAGTTTCTTGGGATGCCTGAGATCGGTTGTAAAACTGGGTCATATATATCGGCATGGACTCCATAACTGAAAGGTTAACCTTTTTAGTTGAGTTTGTTCTAACACTTTACATACATCAATTTTGTGTAACCTTTTCCCTCTCATGCTTAACACATGAGTTTTATTTTTCTTTCACTCTCGTACACATGAGCATCTTATTCAATACTCTCCTCATGTTGCAGCCTTCTACGAGGGCTATAGCAAAACTGTTCTGTATATGCGCTAGAATTTACATAGGTTGTAGCGTGTAGGCACGGGAGTCCACAAACTCAAATCAACATGTCTATTATACTCGGTAAAATTGGATCATACATTTTGAGACAGACTCCATAACTAAAATATAAGTTTTGTTCGTTAGATACGTGATCTCGTGTTGTAATATTTATTTTTTCATCTTCTTGATAGTTTAGTCGATAGGGCTTATAAGAATTATGTTAGACACATTAGGGTTTATTATGTCAAAAAAGGTTAATTAGGATTATGTTAGGCTCATTAGAGTTTATATTAGGTTTCCTATTTACTCATAATAATCCTAATGAGCCTAACATAAATTATGTGAACAGTCGACATTAGCGCCACTGTACAATAAACTCAAGTAATTACTTAGTTGGATAAAATAAATAAAACAAAATAGACCAAAACCAAATCTAAGTAGCAATACATGATCAATCAGACATCTTCTTTTTCAAGGTTGTCCTTTCCATTAGTGCCTTTCTTTGACAGGCTCGATTCTAACACCATCACATCTCTAGCAAGTTGGATCAACTTGATAAAACACACACTATACCCCACAATCCCGACACATATCAGAAACAGGTTAATCGGGCGAGTCGCGATACATACTGCAATCAGACCGGTCAGGCGAGCCGCGACCCAGCTTGCAATCAGATTGATCTGGCTGACAACAGCCCACAGGGAAAAACAAAACCACATTATGATGAGGTTGATGAGGCAAATCACGATCCACGCCGCGGTCGAAGCAAAGTCCCCGACCAGCTCGACGAGGAGAGACATGACCTGCGGCAGGTCATCGGGCGACTCACGAAACACGTGGCGGAGGCGAGACCACAGTTCATTGTTGTTTCGATACGAGGTCAAGAGGACAACTAGAGCGGCCACTGAGGCCATGATCTTGAATCTTGTACGAGTCTCCATTGAGGAAGTAACAAACCTGTGCTTAGCTTTTCTTGCAACTTATTTATGTATATATAGTGCGTTATGTAATTATGTATAATTTCCTATTCCTACTTTTCTTTTTGTTGAAGAAAATTTCCTATTCCTTCCTACTTGAACTATAGGACTATTCTGAGGTAAGAGGCCTAATAGAATTAGCATTCCTGGTTTAATTTATATATATATCATATGCACTCCGCTGAAAACTACAATTCAAATAGGAAAATATGAATAGCTTTCAGCCGTTGGATGAGAAATGATCAATAGTTATCATAATTTACTAATTTTTCCTGAAAATTAAATCAATAAACATGCTAAAGGGCAAATCCGTCATTCTCAAGTCACAAATTCTGCCCAGAAACTCTTTGCGATTCGTGATTTGCGATTCAATCGCAATTCTGCACGCGATTCAGCACGCAATTTTGCAACAACTCAGCAATTAGCCGCGATTCTTCATTACTTGGTTGCGATTCTGCAACAATTGGTAGCGGTTGTGCATCAACAATGATGGTTCATCAACCGATCCATCGATATTCAACAATCAATAGTCAAAATTTTAATTTAATCTACCAATTATGTGATTTATCTTGATTTTCTTTGTTGATGGAGAAGTCAATCGGTCATTGTTGATTGTTCTTCGTGAATTTTCAACAATCGATGTCAAAATTTAGTTTTTGCAATAGAATAAATCTGTCTGAAACACAGAGTTTTCCAAAGATCAATGCATGATTTTAACAAATTCTGTCAAATTCTACCTTTTGCAATAGAATAAATCTGTCTGAAACATGTTCATAACAGAGAGTTTTCCAAGGATCAGTGCATGATTTTAACAAATTATGTCAAATTATAGCTTCTGCAATAGAATAAATCTGTCTGAAACATGTTCCTAACATAGAGTCTTACAAATATCAGTGCATGATTTCACCAAATTTTGTCAAACTCTACGTTATGCAATAGAATAAATCGGTCTGAAACATGTTCATAATAAAGAGTTTTCCAAACATCAGTGCATGATTTTACCAAGTTATGTCAAAATTTAGCTTATGCAATACAATAAATCAGAGAGTTTGAGTGGTCTGAAACACCTTCCTAACAGTAACTGAGAAACTATGAACCAAAATGAGTGCATATAAACAACAAAAACATGATTGCATCAAGTTATTTACATAAACTCCACAAAAGCGAATCCTATTGGGGAAAATGTGTAACGGGGGTTACATAAACATCAAGTTAATTGCATCAAGTTATTTACATAAACTCCACAAAAGCGAATCATATTAGGGAAAATGTGTAACGGGGGTTACTCGAGTGTTACGAGGAGACCGGGTTCCATACTATACTCTAGAGGGGAAAAGTGAACCCTGTCGGGATAAAGGAGTAATGAGGGTTCCTTGGGTCTTACGAGGGGATCAGGTTCCATATTATATCCTAGGGGGAAAAGTAAACCCGGTCGGAGAAAATTCAACACAAATCAGTCTGAGATATCTGAAACACCTTCCTAACAATAATTGAGAACCTATGAATCGATGAGAAAATGACACTGAAATAGGTTTTGGAGAGACTATTTTACCAAAATGAGCACATATCAACAGCGAGAAGCAACTAACATCGATCTATTTACAAAAATTAGAGAGTTTGATGGTCTGAAACACATTCCTTACAGTAACTGAGTAGTCTGACACACCTTTCTAACAGTAACTGAGTAGTCTGAAACACATTCCTATCAGTCTCTAAGAAACTATGAACCAAAATGAGCAAATCTAAACATAACAAAACAATTGCATCAAGCTATTTATAGAAACTCCACAAAAGCAAACACGAAGGTTCCCTATGTTTAACGAGAGGACCGGGTTTCATACTACATCATAGGGGGGAAAGTGAACCCTGTCGGGGAAAATGTGTAACGAGGGTTCCCGGGGTATAACGAGGATTCCCTGATTTCAACGAGGGGATCGGGTTCCATACTATAATACCTAGGGGGAAAGTGAACCATGTCGGGGAAAAGGTGTAATGAGGGTTCCCCGTGTGTAACGAGGGGACCGAGTTCCATACTATACCCTATGGGGGAAAGTGAACCATGTCGGAGAAAATGTGTAACGAGGGTTCCCCGGGTTTAACGAGTAGACTGGGTTCCATACTATACCCTAGGGGGGAAAGTGAACCTTGTCGAGGAAAAGGTGTAACGAGAGTTCCTCGGGTATCAGAGAGTTTGAGTGGTTTGAAACATCTTCCTAAGAGAAACTGAGAACCTTTAAATCCATTAGAAAAGAACACTGAAACAAGTTTTGGATACACTATTTCACCAAAATGAGCACATATCAATAGAAGAAAGCAACTGACATCAGTCTATTAACAGAAATTCTAGAAAAATTAGAGAGTTTGAGTGGTCTAAAACACCTTCCTAGTAGTAACTCAGAACCTATAAATTCATGAGATAAGGACACTGAAACAGGCTTTGGATACACCATTTCACAAAAATGAGCACATATCAATAGAAGAAAGCAACTTACATCAGTCTATTCACAGAAATTCCACAAAAATTAGAGAGTTTGAGTGGTCTAAAACATCTTTCTAACAGTTCCTGAGAACCTATGAATTCACGAGATAAGGATATTGAAACAGGTTTTAGATACACAATTTCACCAAAATGAGCACATATCAACAACAGAAAGCAAGTAATATTAGTCTAGTTACAAAAATTTAACAAAAATCATTGAGTTTGAGCAGTATTGAACACCTTCCTAACAGTAACTGAGAACCTATAAATCCATGAGAAAAGAACACTGAAATATGTTTTGCAAAGACCATTTCACCAAAATGAGCACATACCAACATAACAAAACAATTGACATCAGTCTATCTACAGAAATTTCACAAAAATCAGAGTGTTTGAGTGGTCTGAAATACCTTCCTAACAGTAACTAAGAACCTATAAATTCATGAGAAAAGAACACTAAAACAAGTTTTGCAAAGACCATTTCATCAAAATGAGCACATACCAACAGAACAAAGCAACTAACATCAGTATAGTTACAGAAATTCCACAAAAATCAGAGAGTTTGAGTGGTCTGAAACACTTTTCTAACGGTAACCGAGAACCTATAAATCCATGAGATAAGGTCAATGAAAAAGGTTTTAGAGAAACCATTTAACCAAAATGAACACATATCAATAAAGAACATCAATCTACTTACAAAAACTTTACACAAATAAGAGAATTTGAGTTGTCTGATTCGTGTTTCTAACAGTACATGAGGAACTATGTAACTATGAAACATGTTTTTCAAAAACAATTTTATCAAAACGAGAACATATCAATAACTTACACCAATCTACTTACATACATATTACAAAATTCATCAAATTCCTATGAAAGCAGACAAAAAGACATTGAAACATGTTTCAAACAGTTGCTTGATTTCTTCTTCTTTTTCTTCTTCTTCTTCTTCTTCTTCACCACATTCTGCAACTTCTCGCGCTTCCTATTCATCGTTATTTTTTCATAACTTTGCGACAATGCATCTTCTTCAATTTATCTTCTTTGATTCTTTTATGTCAATTCGTGTTCTTCGACTCATATTCTTCTATTCGAATAAGTGGATTCGTGTTCTTCGATTCGTCTATGGCAATTTCTGTTCTTCGATTTGTGTTCTTCAATTGTTGTTCTTCGATTCGTGTTCATAGATCTTCAATTGATGTTGTTTGATTCAAGATTTTCGAAAAACAAAATCGATTAGAGTTTCGAATCGCAAATTGCTGAGTTGCCTTAGAGTTTCAGAGCTTAATGAATAGTGAAATGACCATAATGTCCGTGAGCCAAGTTAGTGAAATAGCAAAATGACCAAAAAAATTCAAAGTTTGACTTAGTTATGCCTATATGCCACCGTGTCAATCTCAGCCGTTGGTTATCTCATCGTGTGGCTGATGTTTGTTCCTATTTTCTTATTTGAATCTATAGTTTCCAGCTAATTATATATATATATATATATATTAGATTGAAGTATTTTCTAATTAGTCGACAAATAAATATTATTATTATTATGCACGATGTCCCTTCAAAAAAAATTATTGTACACGATGAACCAATACTTTTCAAATATTTTTATACAAATTTTGGTGGATTTACAAGTATATTTTTATAATAGAAGTCAAATGTGATATGTCATGTTTACGTGCACATTAATGTCTTCGGATTTTTTTTATCTTGACCGAAAATTGCCTTACGTTTTCTTCTTAAACTCAACCCGTAGAATTAAATATATAAAAAAATCCCCGATTTCAATAATTTTACCCTAAGACCAACGACAAGATATGAGGATGGGACTTGTGTTTCTGCCACTCCCCAAATGATTTTTTTTCATATTCATCTATCCAGAAAAAGAGGCTACTCTTTCTTTAATTCTTTATACCCTAAATATTTTGTAAAATGTGTAGGTGTTAATTTTTTATATTAATCTTGATATCAAATACAACAAATGATAATCCTT
The DNA here is from genome assembly GCA_963920655.1 of Geranium rotundifolium. Lineage (NCBI taxonomy): Eukaryota > Viridiplantae > Streptophyta > Magnoliopsida > Geraniales > Geraniaceae > Geranium > Geranium rotundifolium. Next base: position 12,439,940 of record OY987313.1, read on the forward strand.
TGTATATGATCCAAACTAAATTTAATAGGAAATCCTAATGCCTATAAAATAAGAAAGCCCTAACACATGATATTAATTAATAGACTAACTCTAATGGGCCTTAACCCTAATATAATCTAACAACAGGAAATAATATGTTCGTGTAGCAATGATGATAGGTTTGAAAATGTAAAGTTGTGGCGTCATACATAAGAGATACCGACTTGGAAGCGATTTTTTCAGTTGGACCGAGATGATGATCGTGTTTCGATCACATATGAGGTTAACATGGTAGTCTTCCTGATGAACACCTACTTGCTCATCATAGTGAAATTTGTACGACCCGATACTCAGGAACTGAATCAAAGAGAAATATTTTGAGAGATCGGTTATATCATTATGTGTTGGTATATTCCCACATATTGCAAATAACTCATTCATTGTATTTCCTTTTGTTCTTGTACAAGATCTATATTCATATGTATCTTTATTTATCGTATATGTATCCTATTCTTTGTATTTTCCTTTGTTCATAAGTATGTCTCACCATCAATCAAATTACATTCTTGAGTGTTCACAACATTTAAATTTGTCATGGTATCTGAACATGTTTAAATAGTTGAAGCCACAACCTAATACCAGACAAATGTGGGAATCAGGCGTGTCACCAGCGACCCTGATTCCCCATATTACCTTCAACCGTCAGACCATAATGGCATGACCTTAGTGACACACCCTCTAACCAGTTATGGAGACAATTATCATCATATTTCGAAACAAGCTCAAATTTATAGATGACAGTATATACCACAACCAGATGAGGAATTAAAGGAATTTCAACCATGGCTCCAAAATGATGCATTGGTCAAATCATGTGCCCTTAACACACCCTCAAAAGACATGCAATCAAGCTACGTTCATGCCATCATCGCTCGACAGATATGGATCGATCTTGAGCAACAATTCACACAGGGCATCACACCTCGTGTTTACACCCTGCGTCGAGCCACTGCACTTTTACAACAGAACCGACAACCAGTCTTAGTTTTCTTATAGAAAATTAAAGAGTAACTGGGACGAACTACTCGACCCCCTTCCTACCCTAAAGTGCTCCTGCAAAAAATATACTTGTCAGATCAGCGAACGATTTCAAGTTGTGGACGAGGAAGAACATGTTTGCAATTTTCTAATGGGATTAGATGACTAATTTATTATTGCATGTATTTGTCATTCAGATACTTGATCAGTTTAACAGTCTTTGAAGGACTGGATATGTATGTGATGGACGTTGTCACTGCCTATTTATATGGTACGATGGACACGGATATTTACATGAGACTCCCTAAAGGAGTTAAATTGCCTGAAGCAATGAAAAATGGTCCAAGAAATTTGTATTCGATCATATTACAGAAGGCATTATATAGACTAAAACAATATGGTAGAATGTGGTATAATCGTCTTAACGAATACCTTACCAGAGAAGGGTACAAGAATAATGTTATATGCCCTTGTGTGTTCATCAAGAAAACAAATATAGGATTTGTTATTGTGGTTGTGTATGTTGATGATATGAATTTAATTGGGACTCCTGATGAGATCCTTAACACTGCTGAATATCTTAAGAAGGAATTTGAGATGAAAGATTTGGGGTAAACGAAATATTGTCTCGGCCTGCAGATCGAGCATATTTCGGATGAAATTTTAATCCATCAGTCTGCATATGTTGAGAAACTCATGAAGCGTTTCAATATACATAATGCGCATCCATTGAGTACTCCAATGGTTGTTCGATCGCTTGATCCTAAAAATGATCCATTTCGCCCAAAAGAGATAGATGAAAAGATACTTGGTCCTGAAGTAACATATCTAAATGCGATCGGGGCATTATTATACTCGGCGCAATGTACAAGACCAGATATAGCATTTGCAGTAAATGTGTTAGCAAGATTCAGCTCAGAACCGATAAGACGACATTGGAACGAAATCAAGCATATCTTACGCTACTTGAGCGGGACGAAAGATTTGGGATTATTATATTCAAAATCCTCAAGTAATACTAACTTGATCGGATATGCAGATACAGGATACCTTTCGGATCCCCATAAAGCACACTCTCAAACTGTATATGTATTTACTTGCAATGACACGACAATATCCTGTCGCTCTACGAAGCAGACTTTGGTTGCAGGATTCTCAAATCAGTTAGAAATTCTAGCACTACACGATGCTAGCCGTGAATGTGTGTTCTAGCAATATGTCATTCAACATATACGAGAAGCATGTGGAATCCCGTCAATTACAAGCTCTCCTTTCATAATATATGAAGACAATGCAGCATGCATAGCTCAAATCAGAGGCGGGTACATCAAAGGAGACATAATCAATCATATATCGCCAAAGTTCTTCTACACTCACGAACTCTAGAAGAGTAACGAGATTGATGTCAAGCAGATTCGCTCCAATGAAAATCTTGTAGATTTATTCACTAAAAGCTTGCCGACGTCCACGTTCGAGAAGTTAGTATGGCAAATTGGCATGCGTCGACTTAGCAAACAATCGAAGTAACTCTGTCATTCATCAGGGGGAGCAAGAGTATGAACACGATCACATTCTAGAGTTATGTGCGTTGCACTCTTTTTCCCTTATTCAGGTTTTGTCCTACTGGGTTTTCCTGAAAAGTTTTTTAACGAGGCAGCATTAAGCACGTCCAACGCCGCTTACATAACTATTTGTAAGTGGTGGCATCCAAGGGGAAGTGTCATAAAAAAATGGCCCCACTGTTGGGGTATATAACAACGTGGAACAATTCTCTAGCAAAAGTAACCAAGAGAAATAAAGAACAATCACACAAGAACACAAGGATTTACGTGGTTCGGCAAATTGCCTACGTCCACGGTCACACCACTCTCTTATTATTGCTCTCAACTCATGAATGATTATGGGATTACAAGTACATGTATTTATAGTGCAAGATTAGGGGGAATTAAGAAAGACCTAGAATTCCTAATTCCTTGCACATTAGGAGTTCTTTTCTAATTCATTATCCTAATGCAATTAGGAAATTGTGGCTTCCCTAAATAAATAGGAAAGTCTCCACAAACCCAACAATCTCCCACTTGGAGACTGTCTTCACACATCTTCACCCTCAATCATGTATCTCCAGTAACACGCCCAACGATCTCCGCAATAAGCTCTAGAGTTAGTGTGACGTCTTCTCTTCACTAACAGTGAAGGCCGGTTGAAGCTATACATAGCTTCAGCTTCTCGGTTGTAACCACCTTAGTCAACATATCTGCAGGATTCTTTGACCCAAGGACTTTCTTTAAGGACAAAGTGCCATCACTCATCAACCCCCTGATGAAGTGATATCTCAACTGAATATGCTTCGTCCTAGCATGAAACACGGGATTCTTGGCAAGGTGAATAGCGCTCTGACTGTCACTATACAAAGAACTGTCCGATTGTTTCTTGCCTAACTCCTCCAGAAAACTTTTCAACCAAATCATTTCCTTCCCAGCTTCTGAAATAGCCATGTACTCTGCTTCTGTGGTTGAAAGAGCAACACTCTTCTGGAGTCGTGACATCCAGCTAACTGCTGTGCCACCCAAGGTGAAGATGTACCCTGTAGTACTCTTCCTTGTATCCAGGCATCCACCTAAGTCTGCATCAGAAAACCCTTCTAGGATCACGTCATTCTTCTTGAAGTGTAGTGCAACCTTTGAAGTCCCTTTCAAGTAGCGAAACAACCACTTGACCGCTTCCCAATGCTCTCTTCCTGGATTAGACATAAATCTACTAACAACTCCCACTGCATGCGCAATGTCTGGTCTTGTGCATACCATCGCATACATCAAACTGCCCACTGCCGATGCATAAGGGACCTTAGTCATTTCTTCCATGTCCTTATCCGTCTTAGGTGATTGCTCTCGAGTGAGTTTGAAGTGACTTCCCATCGGTGTACTCCTAACCTTGGCATCTTGGAGACTGAACTTATTCAAAATCTTCCCAATATACTTCTCTTGGGATAACTTCAAACTACCATCAGATCGATCCCTGCTAATGCTCATACCGAGTATCTGCTTCGCTTCACCTAAGTCTTTCATCTCAAACTCTTCAGACATCTGTCTTTTCAACTTGTTGATTTCCACCATGTTAGAGCCTGCAATCAACATGTCATCAACATACAACAATAATATGATGTAGGATCCCTTGAAGTGCTTGACGTAGCAACAATGGTCCATGACACATCTTGTGTATCCACTCCTCATCATAAAATCGTCAAATTTCAAGTACCACTGTCTTGGTGCTTGCTTTAGACCATACAAGCTTTTACGTAGCTTGCAAACTAGATCTTCCTTTCCAGCTATCCGGAAACCTTCTGGTTGTACCATGTAAATGTCTTCCTCAAGATCGCCATGTAAGAACGCAGTTTTGACGTCTAACTGCTCTAGATGAAGATTCTCTGCAGCCACGATACCCAACACAAGTCTGATAGTAGTCATCTTGACTACTGGAGAGAATATCTCGTTGTAATCAATGCCTTTTTTCTGCTGAAAACCCTTGACCACTAACCTTGCCTTGTATCTTTTGCTGCCATCATGTTCTTCCTTGACCCTGAACACCCATTTATTCTGTAAGGCCTTCTTCCCAGCTGGTAACTTAGTTAACGACCAAGTTTCATTCTTTTCAAGAGACATCATCTCTTCGTTCATGGCTGACTCCCACTTAACCGAATCATCCATCTGAACCGCCTCTGTGTAGCACTGAGGCTCACCATTCTCAGTCAACAGCAAATAATGTAGTGACGGAGAGAACCGTTCGGGAGGTCTCGTAACTCTGCTCGATCTCCTCACTTCAGCCACTGGGGTAGTCGGTACTATCTCCTCATTATTTCTGTGCACTGAACTTCGACTGTTGCCTGCAAGATCATCTTCAGTAATGTCTTCCAACAATGCTTCTTCCTTGTCTTCTCCTTCTTTTGTGACATCTGATTCTGCCCCGCAGTGATCCTTGTGTGCATCATTCTCATAGAATGTGACATCTCTACTTCTAATGACTTTTCTTTTTGATTCATCCCAGAATCTATACCCCATGTCATCAGAACCGTAGCCAATAAATACACACTTCTTTGCTTTCGGATCAAGCTTGTCTCTGTCAGAATCTTTCACTCGCACATAAGAATCACAACCGAAGACTCGCAAGTGTTGAAGATTTACCTCCTTTCCACGCCATTCCTCTTCAGGGATCTTGAATCCCAAAGGAGTTGAGGGTCCACGATTTATGAGGTACGCTGCTGTACTCACTGCATCCGCCCAGAACTTCTTGGGCAATCCTGCTTGAATCCTCATACTCTTCGCTCTCTCATTAAGCGTTCTGTTCATCCTCTCAGCAACACCATTATGCTGAGGTGTCTCAGGCTCAGTCTTCAGCATTCGTATACCATGCTCAGCACAATAATCCTCAAACTCATCACTACTATACTCACCACCATTGTCAGACTTTAAACACTTCACTTTTAAGTCGGTTTCATTTTCAACAGCAGCTTTCCACTTCTTAAAGGTATTAAATACTTCATCTTTGTGCTTTAGAAAGTAAACCCATACCTTTCTTGTGGAATCATCAATGAATGTGACATAGTAGTGAGATCCTCCTATCGACGGAACCTTTGTGGGTCCATACACGTCTGAATGCACCATTTCTAACTTCGTCTTCTTGGGATCCTTCCTTGCGTTTGTGAAGCTTACCCGTTTTTGTTTTCCGAGCACACATGGTTCACAAAAATCAACTTTCACATCCTTCAGCTCTGGAATCTTCCCTTTTGAAGCTAGCATCTTCATCCCCTTCTCACTCATATGCCCAAGCCTTTGGTGCCATAGAGTTGAAGGATTAGCCCCATCAGTGACTGCATTAACCCTCTCCACTGGCATCTCCGCCATGTACAAAGTTCCTTTCTTCCAACCGCGAGCTGTGACCATATTCCCTTTTGATACCTTCCATTGGACGTTCTCAAAGGTTATCTTGTATCCCAAACCGTCTAACTGACTCACCGAGATTAACATTCTCTTTATGGTGGGGATAAATCTGACATCCTTCAACGTCCAAATCGTACCCATGGTAGTCTTGAGGTTCACATCTCCTATACCCATGATCTCTTCCGTCTGATCATTAGCTAGATGAACTTTACCTTTTAAAGGTCTAAAGTTCACTAACAAATCCTTACAAGGGGTAGTATGGAAGGACGCACCTGAATCCATGATCCATGATTCAACTGGACTCTCTACACAACAGATCAAAGCATCGTCTTCGAATTCCTCCGTTGCATTTACCGAGTTGTCCTGCTTGTTTTCCTTCTTCGGGTTTGGACAATGACTCTTGAAGTGACCAGTTTGTTGACAGTTCCAACAAGTTGCGTTTGTGCCTCGCTTTTTAGACTTCGATCTTCCACGACCCTTACTCTTTCCCCTTTCAGACTTCCTACCTCTCCCTTCTACGTTCAACACCGAGCCAGACGACTCTCCTCGATTCCTTCTTCGGATATCTTCCCCGAGAATCAAGTCTCTCACTCCTTCGAACGATAGCTTAGTAGTTCCAGTTGAGCTACTAACTGCTGTAACGGTTCCTGACCAACTTTCAGGCAAAGATGATAGCAACAACAGGGCTTGTATCTCATCATCGAATTTAATATTCACTGACACTAATCTCGATAGTATCGTATTAAATTCGTTCACATGATCAGTAACACTAGCACCTTCGTTCATCTTTGTATTAACCAATTGACGAATCAAATATACCTTGTTTGATGCAGACGGCTTTTCATACATATTTGATAGCGCCTTAATGAGTCCGTAGGTAGTTGTCTCCTTCATGACGTTGTATGCAACATTCTTTGCCAATGTCAATCTCACCGCACCCAAAGCCTGCCGATCTAGCAACGCCCAGTCGCTCGGACTTATCTTCTCCGGTTTGGTCTCTGACAAAGGTTCATGTAGCCTTTTCTGGTACAAATAGTCCTCTATTTGCATCTTCCAGAATCCAAAATCCCTTCCGTCGAACTTGTCGATTCGAACTTTCCCTTCTTCTGCCATTGCTCCCACTTGCCACGAACCAAGGCTCTGATACCAGTTGTTGGGGTATATAACAACGTGGAACAATTCTCTAGCAAAAGTAACCAAGAGAAATAAAGAACAATCACACAAGAACACAAGGATTTACGTGGTTCGGCAAATTGCCTACGTCCACGGTCACACCACTCTCTTATTATTGCTCTCAACTCATGAATGATTATGGGATTACAAGTACATGTATTTATAGTGCAAGACTAGGGGGAATTAAGAAAGACCTAGAATTCCTAATTCCTTGCACATTAGGAGTTCTTTTCTAATTCATTATCCTAATGCAATTAGGAAATTGTGGCTTCCCTAAATAAATAGGAAAGTCTCCACAAACCCAACACCCACCACTTAACTCATCGGACATCTCTCTTTCATGGACTTGGATTGACAACTCATATATGCATGTAATAGTGAATGATGCCACATGTTAGCTTGCAAGTCTTGAAAATTGTAGTGAAATAAGAAAAGACACCATTCGAGAGCAAATTCCTCCCTCTATTCTTATTTCTTTTGTCTTGTTTTTATTTTTCTAAGTCTTGATTTCACATCCTTACTTAACTCTTGTTTATAACAAGGCTAATCTTTGGTTGCATCTCTGATAAGTAATAATCTAATAATTGACATATAGTTTTCACAATAATTATGTATAAATGATATCCTTGATAATTAATTAGCTAACACCGACGTAAATATTTGAAGACATCATAGTGGGCCCAAATCGATTTAAGCTATGGTCAAGACCCAAGTCTTGTTGGACTAAGCCAATACTGTCGTTGAAAATGGGCCCAAGTTTTTTTTTCATAGAAAAAAAGCTGACTTCCTGTATAAATACGAAAATAATTGCTGTGTAATGATAAACATGATTTACTTCATAAGCAAGAAAGGAACAAATCAATGTATACTATTTTTCAAATAGTTTATGTCCTTTTAGCTATATATTAATATAAATTTATTCTCAAATAAGTTTTTGAAGAGAAATCAATTTAATTTTAATATATTATATACATGAGTAACGTAAGAGTATATTGTGTTATTGTTCAATCCCGTCAAATGAAATAAAAACTTTATATTTTTAATTTAATTACTCAAAGATATTCGATTCATGATAAAGTCTTGATATCAAATTTAAATTGAGCTCAAGCATTGACCATGTTTCCAAAATCTACCCATATAAATGCAAATCATTGCATGTGGTTGTCAACATCTTCAAACCGCTACATTTTGTTACATTAACTCTCCTGTACGCTTGGTAGGGATGTGGGCCTCATCTAGACCCCCTTAATTTGCTATCCAAAATGATAAAACAAGAAACCACATTAAATTTGGAACTACCTGAAATCACATTCAAGTAGGGAGACTGATTTATAAATAGTTAGGTCAATGGTTGGTTGGTTAACGACGTTTGGTGGATATTTAATTCTCACAAAATAAAAATATATCATCTAATTTGTCAATTAGATAAGATTTTATAATTGAAATTCACCCGATTTAAAAAATCAGACCTTATCAAACACCATAAGCGTAATCTATAATTTTTCAAGTTAGTCTCAAATCTATTAATGACAACTCAAGAGGTGCTTGAATAACCTGTAACCGGTTAATTTTGATACATGCGGTGATATCTCGATCGACAGGAACATAGTGAATTCTGTAGTGAGGACATCTTGAGAATATTTATCACTTCTACTCAATCGACACAAACTTAAATCTCGGTTAACCTCGCCGATCTTGAAATCTAAAGCCAACGCATCCTCGAACCTGTCCCCAACTCTTTCATGGTCATCGCCACTTTCATAAATACATGCATTGAAATTGAAATGTTGAAAATCTTATAACCTAATTGATATCGAAAATATCCGTCAAATAATATTTCTTATAATCCAACATATCAATTCATACCAATAATCATTTATCGTAACTATTTTTTAAAACAAACATTGCAATCAGCCCAATTTTCAATACACAACTATATACAAAAAAATGTGTAATCACAGGAAAATAAATAATTGTCGACGATATTAATTTAAAAAACAGACATATTGATTGCGAAATCAACGGGTTAATTACTTTCTAAGTTGGCTGTGATGATTAATGGCAGATCAGTCCACTCTGGCTTTTCCCTCTATACAGATCATTCAAATCTGTCTTACCCTCTCTCTACCATGCGCCCAGTGCGCACTGCGCACCCCTTCCCTTCCTGCGACCCTCATCCCCCGCACGCTCGCCCACACGTGTGACCGACTCGTTTGACCGCATCGAAGACCCGTGCGCACTGCGCACCCCGCGCATTACATACACACCCACACGCATTTCCCTTTTATTAACGATTAAAACAAAAATATAATAAAAAAAACAAATTCCCCTCCAAATCGCTTCTCCTCTCTCTCTCTGGTAAGGACCAAGCTTGGACCTGTGATTTTTCTCATCGTCTTCAATTTTCTGGGCGAGCGTTGAATTGGGTTTCCCGAGAAATCGGAGGTTGAAGCTGTGCGCGGCTCGGATTCGTGTTTTGTTAGGGTTTTTGTGGGTGAGCTTGGCATTGGAGAAAATGCCAAGATCTCGGTCGAAGTCGGAGGGTCAGGACGCGGCGGAGGAGCTCCGGCGAGACTTGTACGAGGTTCTCGGCGTCTCCAGGAACTCCACAGACCAGGAGATCAAAAGTGCGTACCGGAAAATGGCTCTCAAGTATGTTATCTTTGTCTATTGTTGAGAAATTTTGAAGTCAAAAAGATTGTTTCTTTGATGGTCTCAGCTTGCTTTGTTGGCATGTAATTCTTGGGATCTTCACTTAAAAGAGAGTACAAATTCTGGGTTTTCTGTTTTCCTTGTTAATTTTATTTGCTTACTTGCCAAGATTCATGATTGTGCATTGTAATGTTTGTTTGGGAAAGGAGTATACAATTTGCATTATTTTAGGTAAGAGTCTCAAATCACCTGAAAAGCCATATGGGTCCTGTGAGAAACTTGTATTGAAAGTGTAGCAAAGTAGAAGATGTTGAAGTGGAAATTGTTTAGGATTTCTGGTTGCATTATTAAGGTCATCTCAGCTTCCAAACAAGGATAGAGGGCAAGTAATGGTTCACTGTTGAGGTTAGCAGTTGTGATGTTCAGGTTTGAGGGAATGGTTGGTTTAGCTTCATTTTGATTCCTATTGCCAAAACATCTCGTAAGTATATGTTTATTTCCATCTTTAACCCGAGAGTGTAAATAGGGTGATGTGAGGGATAGTGATGGGCGAATGGATCACATAAACTTTGCATATCAGCTACAAAGTTTTGGTGAGAGTAGCATATCAGCTATAGGAAATCTCAAAATTTGCTTTGAACCCATGTTATGTGTGTTACTTTGAAAGACAGTCACTACAATGCTGCTTTTCATTACCAGCTAATTTTTTTTTCATCTATTGTTGACGTGTGTTTGATAAACTGTCCAAACTACCTCTTGGTGTATTGATGTCTTAAAAGACTAGTTAATTGTAGTGTTTAGAATGTGCTTGTCTGTTTATTTCCCAAGTAAAGTAGGTTTCGTTGTTTGATGTTTCAGGTATCATCCTGACAAGAATGCAAATGATCCTAAGGCAGCTGATATATTTAAGGAGGTGACCTTTTCTTATAGTATATTATCTGATCCTGAGAAAAGGCATCAGTATGACACAGAAGGGTTTGAGGTGAGATATCAAAAAACCTTGACTGTATTTTAGAAATTTGTAATATGAAGTTAATTGTTATGACATTTGATTGGAGTGTAGTTTATGGCATGTTGAACTGTCAAAATGTAATTTGTTGTGATTATGACTGGCTATGTTGGTATCTCGTTTAACATGAAAATAAGGTTGAACATGATACAATTGTCTTCTGCTTAGGCTATTGAGTCGGAAAACCAAGACTTAGAGCTAGATCTTTCAACTTTGGGAGCTGTAAATACGATGTTTGCTGCACTCTTTAGGTAAGATTTTCAGATAACCTAAAATCATGCTTTGATTTGTGCATACTTCTTGTTGAACTTGTGGGATAATTCTCATGCCCATTTTGAGCTGGTCAGATAATGTATTGAGCTTGTTTTCACCATTCCATATAAAACAGTAAACTTGGTGTACCGATCAAGACATCTGTCTCAGCAACTGTCTTAGAGGACGCACTCCATGGCATGGCCACAGTTCGTCCACTTCCACTGGGTCAACCTTTGTTTAGGAAGGTGTGGGCTAAACCTATTGGTTTAACTGCCATTATGACATTTCTGTGATATTCTGAGCTTTGAATCTTTTCATAGGTTGAAAAGCAATGTGCTCATTTCTATTCTGTTACAATAACAGAAGAGGAAGCATGTGCTGGATTAGTGTGCCGGGTGCAATCATCTGATAGAAGCAAATTCAAGGTTGGTACCATTATTATATATATCTCGCATATGCACACTTTGCGGCTCTTAAATATTCTGTCTATTCAGCCGGATTAAGGCAATTTTGGCAAGTGTGGAATATTCTTGGAGGAATTAACAACAGACTTTCGGCTTTCCCTTTTTGTTGGAAATCATTCAGACGAAATTATAGTTTATGATTTGTATTCTTTAGTGTTACAAGTCTTCCAAATATTAGTAAGAACTTGCACAAGGCTTTCAATTTCAGATTGACAACTGTCCTGTGTTTGCATTCCATAAAGCTGTACCTGGGGTTTTTTAATTTTTCTCTGTTTTAAAAAAATTGGAGACTTCAAGTGGATGCCATTAGTACCCTCAAAAAATAATTTTGTTGCACTGATTGCCAAGTTCCCAGCCTAGTTGGCCTTCACCAATCTCTAGAGAAACTGTACACTTTGTTCCAAGGTTGCTCAGTCAACAGTTTCTCTCTTTTATGCATTGTTGTAACTTATTATTAAATTGTTGACTTTGTGCAGTTATTGTATTTCGATCGAGAAGAGAATGGGGGATTAAGCCTTGCACTACAGGTATACTTCTTTCCCTCTCTTAGTTTCTTTTAACTAACTATGGTATATGAAAAGAGATGAAATTAAGAATCCCTCTGTTAACCTCTCTTTTTTCATTAAGATATGTTCATGCCCTTAATTTGAAACATGGCTTAAGCCATCCTGTTCATTTACGCTAGACGCTCAATGGAACTTCTTTGTTGTAGGAGGACAGTGTCAAAACAGGTAAAGTCACATCTGCTGGGATGTACTTCCTTGGTTTTCCAGTTTACCGGTTGGATCAGTCACTCAACCATGTAAGCGAATGATTCTTTCTCCCTCGCTTGCTTCGATAGAGGATATTGTTTTATATCCATTAATTGGCTATTTGGTCCCTGGAAATGTTAGACTGCTGCTGCAAAAGACCCTGATGGTGCTTTCTTCAGAAGGCTGGATGGCTTTCAGCCGTGTGAAATAACTGAACTAAATGCTGGCACCCATGTATTTGCCATTTATGGTCAGACTCCGCCTCTCTTTGTCCAATTAGGCCGTTCCGTGTTTCCTTTACCATACATAACCAGTCCGACTACCACATTACATGTGTTTCAGGCGATAACTTCTTTAAAAGTGCAAGCTACACAATAGAAGCAATGTGCGCGGAGACTTATACAGAAGAAAAGGAGTATCTCAGAGCTGCCGAAGCTCAAATTCTAACAAAAAGAGCAGAAATATCAAAATTTGAAATCGAATATAGAGAGGTATAAAGTTTTAACATGAGCAGTTCATGTAGTTAGTTGCATACACACCATTTTTCATGTTAATATGCTCAAAGATTTCCCACAGGTTCTTGCTCAATTCACGGAGATGACCAGTAGATATGCACAGGAAATGCAAGCAGTGAGTAAAACTCGTGAAACTCTACTGAAATATGTTGTTTTTGAGCATGCATTGAATTTGTGAATTGAAGTTTTGCCTTAAAATACTGCTGCATGCTGAATTTTTCAGATCGATGATCTTCTAAAGCAAAGGAACGAACTCCATGCCTCTTACACAACTGCGCCTCCTCCCATGAACCGGAGCAACAGTAGAAACAAAAGTAGTGGTGCCTCGAGGGAGAGCAAAGAAGACGACCAAGTAAAGGACAAGAAATCCTCGCCAAAGGACAAGCTTAAAAAGAAGAAGTGGTTCAACATTCACCCAAAGGTCGATAAGAGAAAGCCCTGTTGATTGATGATTGTAAGCTCTCTCGTTTTGCTGCTTTCGGCATCAAGTCAACCAAACCCGTCTCAGGTGCAGGGAATCCGGATAGGTACATTGGAGCACTTCATTTTTTCGAGCAGCGATCATGTTCGGGCGGGAACATGTAGATGAAGCTCTCCAATCGTGTATAATTCTCGTCTTCCCTACCCTACTCTTATTTTACCACTGCCTTGTCGTTTTCGCAATTCTCTTGATGGCATCCATATTCATCATACCCTGTAAAATGGCATCATTTTTGTTCAAGAAACTCCCTGAATGGTTGTATCTGTTAGTTTTAAGGAAATGGGAAGATGTTTCAGTTTTCAGGCAGTAGACAACCTCTTGTTGTCCTGGTTTGTTAAGTTATTGCTGGAAATATGCAGTTTTTCAGAGCCATAAATAGATGCTAGTTTTAGAATGAAGAGTAAATTTAATACATCTTCCATCAAATTAGGCTATAAACATTTCACTGATTTGTATTATGGGTCTTGTACATATTTACGAGTTTTTATTCATAATACTCGATTTTGAGAACTTGTTAGTAAAGATTAAATATATTGCTATTCAATTTCAACGCCAACATTTGGTGTAAATAAGATAATTGTCTCTTGAACCATGTTGAAATGAAACTATCTAACTAGGAAATTATTATGATTGTTAAGCTCGCGAGCCCGTATTAATTACTATTATATATATATATATATTAATAAAACTAGACGAATTAAATTGAACCGAGAGATCTGAGACTACCTATAACCGGCTTGTATAGTATTTGAAAAATTATATGTTTTTTTTATCTAATATAGAATTTATCGTTTAATGAATATTTACAGTAAAAACTAAACAAGTAAACCCAAACCGAGTTCGAGCACGCCAATCTATTTTCGAGTTAAATTCGAATTTAGTCGCATATGCTCGTTTTAAGTAGAAATCGAGCCCAACCTTAACAAATTAAGGTTCGGCTGAATTATTTACACGCATATCACATTAATTAATAATGTATCACTTTTGAAGATATAAAATATATAAATGAAATTTCATTTGAAAATATAATATTAAGAAATACCGTAATTTTATTCAAAATTAAAGGGACATCACACACATAATAAAACTGACGTAACAAGTAACACTTCAAAATTAATGCAGACACGTGACGTGACAATCTCAAGCCTTAATAACAAGGAGAAGCGAAAAGAGGAGAGCAAATGCTCCTACGGCGGCAGAGGGAGCGGCGAGGAAGGCGGCTGACAGAGGCGCTGCCGGAGCTCCCATCCACGCGCTGGGAGTCATGGCTCCGTATTTGTCACCCGCCGCGACGGTGACCAAAACTACCAAACATGCCACGAAAGTCGCCACCGACGTCATCAAGCGAGCCATTTGTTCGACAGCTTTAAGGTACTTGTAGCAAGTGTTGTGGTATAGAGAAATTGTGATTGCTTTGCTTCTATGGGTTTTCATTGACTTGTTTATATATAGAGAGAGTGATGGTGATGAGGTGGCTACATTGGGGTGGCCAGTTGGATTTTTGGGTACTATGTACAAAAGGTGACAACTTCTTAGTGGGTGGGGGGCGTTGGAAACAAGGGCTTCTCCTCCATTTGTATCGATGTAGTTTTGGTTAATGTCATGCTTGTCGTCTGCTCTTTTTAGCATTTCTTTTGGGTATTATGCGTTTACTTTTGACATTTTTCAAGGTCATACCCCACACTCATGTGTATACATTTGGAGATCACACACGAGGAAAGACAAACAAGTTAAATGAACGAGATCGAATCGGAAGGAACCTAAATCGGAGTAGACCCCAATCCTCCGATTTCTTAATGACTGAAATCATATATGAAATTATTATGTGAGAACACGGTCTGGTTTTAATTGCGATTTTCAATTTCAATTTAACCTGGTTATAACTCGTTGGTTTCTTATTTTTAATTTAGTGTCCAAATTAGGTGAATTTGAACTTCATTCAGAACCTTTTTTTTAGTTTGCAATTGTTGAGATACATATATTGAATTATAAACCGAGTGTAGTTGTTATTTTCAATTTTTATTATAAAATTTTATCTATTTATGTATTGTCTATATTCTAATTATGTAATATATATGTATGACCATATATATATGAGCCATGTGTATTCTAATATACTCAAGAAAGTTCATTTTATCACAAAACACAAACAACAATTATAAAAATTAGTATCAGAAACCTGAGGTTAAGAATAATTACTAAGTTTGATCTGGTGTTTAGAATCTAGTTAAAAACGTTCGAATCATGGGATTTCTCTAGCCGGTGGAGTTGGAGGCTGTGGTTTTGCATTATGGTTAGTAACAGTTTATAGAAACATTGCATCTTCTCGTTCTAGGATTAATAACCAAAACCGAATCAAAACTAAATATTTCTCTCCAATTTAAAATCAAAATCGAATCATAAATCACGGTTTTCAAATTTTTAGTTACGGTTCTAGATCTAACATGCCCACCATACCTACACATATTATGTTGAATTTTACTACTGAAAAAACATTATTGTTAGTGTGTTGAGTGTATAAACGTTCATTGTTCAGTTTTACATTAAGCCAAACAACTCGGTTGTAAGAAAGTAAAAATTAAATCTGGTTTAGTTCGATTCAATTCATTTTTGAATTTGTCAGTTTATTATTTTGTTCAGTTAGTTTTACTTGAACCACTTTTAATGACTTCTAGACATGATTTTGGCATATTTTTTGTTGGTCCAATATTTTTAGGCCAGCTAATAAAGATCAATTGCCTAAAATGGACCACCAAGTAGACGTAGTTTTCAATTCAGTTAAATTTTCTTCCAATTCCATTGTGATGAACCGAAATCGAATATGTTCATTTTGGTTCCATCAATAACCGGACCAAATTGGCTGTAATCAGTTCAGTTTTTCTCAATCCAATTCGGCTCGGTCTGGTCCGGCTAGATCATAGGAGACGGTCGAAACGTTCTTTTGAAACTCGGTTCGGTTAGACTCTCAAAATTGTTTAAACCGATAATATAGGAACATAAAAAATTCTGGATTGGGCTATCCAACTCCTAAAGCCCAACAAAATTCACCATTTTATCCAGCTACGTGTAATGGGCCGATCCGGGTTTGACGACCCGACTCATCCACAATCGGTCTCGACCCGAATGATTGGGTAGTTGATAGAGCAGAGAAATGGAGAAGAGTACCAGTAGCGACTAGAGTCTTCTTCTTCTTCTTCTTCCTCCGAATTCGGTTCACAGAACAATCCAGACGATTTACAGGAGAATATGCGTATCTGAGCCTCCATCACTCTATGGCCTCCACATCCGCCATTTCCATCTCCTCTCCTTCTCCTTCTCCTAAGGTAACAATCTCGCTCTCTCGTTTCTGTATCTGAATTTGAAACCTCAGTTTCGCGATGGCTCGCAGATTGTGCTCCGTCCATGTCGGCGCAACGGTCTCTCCTGTCACTATCCTGCGCCTCCGCTTGGTAGGAGACGGTGGAGGATGGTTGTGAGGTCTGCCGCCGGAAAGGGCGGTGGTTCGAGGCGGACGGCGGCGCCGACTCGGATAATATATACGGAGAGTCAGGGACAGCCTTCCCTTCCTGGTATATCTGTGCAGGAGGTTGCTTCTCTTGCTGGACCTGTGGTTCTGGTCCTCTATGGTATGGATTTTCAGTTCATCAGGAGATTTTTTGGGTTTGAATATGAATGCGGGAACTCGAAATTAGTAAAACCATGCTCTGTTTGGTATGTGTGTTATAATGTGGTTAAAGTTGATGCATATAGAAAATAATTAATTACTCCAAGTATTCACTAATGGGAATAGTGAATTCCGAGGGTTCGCGTTTGATCAATCACGCGGGGTTGAACAATTGGGAATGTGGCAATCTTATGTTGAACTTTTGAGGGTTGTTGATTTCGAGTGACATTCTTCAATACAATCAATACTAGTTATTTTATAACAGAAAGGAAAGACCATTTTTTTTGAATAAAATGGAAACATTACAGAATTGTGGGATTTGCAGTTTAGTTGTCGTCTGTAGAGTGGCCCATTGGGGAGTAAAGTGGACACTTGAAGCAGAATAGGTTTGGCACTCATAAGTCATACCATTGTGCTGACGTGATACTAGGAGTATGAATCTTTACCAAATCAATTTTGTGTGCGGTGTTCATGGATAGATAGTTATCATCACAATGATCTTGTTTTTGCATTCACTTTTTTAGGCCATTGTATTTTTATATTTGTCCCGCATGTTTTCTCCTGAAGCACGCTGTTAGGATTGGATTATTTTCGAAGGCATATTCATTTAGTGTTTAGGCAGTGCTTATGGATTTATTACTACACCACTATCCAATAAATTACAGTTGGGTTTTCATTTTGCTTTATCGGTGTACTAATTTATATTTTCAGCTGACAGTTTTTTGGAAAGTCACTGAGAAACTTTTTATGCAAAAGAAAAAGCCACAATGGCTTTTCTTTGGACAAGGAATGGGATTCTTCACCGCCCCTGGTTCAAATTTAGTCTCAGGTCTTAAAGCAAAGCTTGGCATCATTTCAAAGCTGAAAGTCTATGAGTTTATTAGAGAACTCAGACAGTCCAGCTTTGTCGACATGTCAGGTATGCTTGCTAGATGTTCAAACAATGATGATTTTTAGTGGCGATAAAAAAAATGATATGATTTTTAGTCAGACTAGATGTTTCAGTTCTTGTTGGTACCAACTCATCAGTCCTCATCTTTGTAGAACTGTTGAGAACTTGAGTAGTATAATCCAATAGTCTTTATCAGACTCCCCAATTCAGATAGATCCAGTTTGGCGCCTTTCCATTCCTTTAGATATTTAAAATAGACATTAAAGTTAATGCCTTGCAAAAAAATGTGGTTTGACCAGAAATATTTGGCAGGGCGGAATTTGGGAGATCAAGGAATATTTCTTATCGCTGACAGCTTGGCGTACAATAATGTTAGTTGATTTTCTACACCTAATAAGTCTAGAACATAAATCTCTTACATGCATGGTTGTAAATATCATTGTTATTTCCTTGTTCATATCTTGCCCATATGTTATTATAGGAAGGTGACTAATTCGGTCATGCTTTTTTATAAATTAACCTTGTCTTAATCTGATTCTGATGCATTTCAGACTCTAGAGGAAGTAAGTTTTGCTGCCAATGGCATAACAGCTGAAGGGTTAAAAGCTTTTGAGAAGGTTTTCTCATCACCTATTGTGTTAAAGAGTTTCAACTTTTCCGGAAACCCCATTGGAGATGAAGGAGTTAAGGTTAGCCAAACTTTGTTACTAGTGTTGTTGTAAACAAACTAGTGAACAGCATCTGTACATCTTTTTTAGATATATCTACATAAGGGTATTTCTTTGGCTATAGGAAACTCTGGCCCTCAGATAGTTATTATTAAATACTAAATAGTTATTATTTCTTACTTACTTAGACTAACCATTGCTTATTTGAATTTATTTTGGTTGATAGAATCTGTGTGCTATGTTAATGAACAATGATGGAATTGAAAAGCTTCAGCTGAACAGTACTGATATGGGAGATGAGGTTAGTACTTGATGGAACTAGTCCCAGCTGAATGTGCTCAATTTACTTCAGGGTATATGTATAACCTAAATACCTTCCCGTTGTACAGTTATAATTTTCGATGTATGATGTATATTTGTGCAGGGTGCGAAGGCCTTGGCAGAGTTGTTGAAGAAACATCCAACTTTGTTCGCTCTTGAACTAGACAACAATATGATAGATTATTCCGTATGTGTCTTCCTCAATATATTCAAATTGTATTTTTGGATGAAAGAAGCCATAGTGGGAACATCAATTCTTCTTAAATGCAATTATCTTCTTTATGTACTTTGGACATGGTGGTAGGGGTTTACAAGTCTTGCTGAAGCCTTTATTGAGAGTAAAATTATACGAAGCATACATCTCAAGTAAGTTAAAGTTTTACATTTTTATTCTGTAGTTATTCCAAACAGATTTCGTGCATCAGTTGCAGAAATAATACACACGCTCTTCTGTGAATACCTTTTATTTATTCTGAAAATGCTTCTGACATTCTGTTATTATTCCAGTGGCAATTATGGTGGTGCTCTAGGTGCCAATGCGTTGGCTAAAGGGCTTAAGGCGAGCGAGTCATTAAGGGTACATAATGTGTTGCATTTTTAACCTATATTCCTTCAGTTCTATGATGATTAATATTAGAAATGACATATGAAAGACCTATAACTCGTGGATAGTCTAGAAAAGAAAAAGGGGAAAAGATGACCTTGCATATTATGACATTGGGAAATTATTACTCAGTCATGAGTGATAAAAACAAGGTAGGTAAATATATTTCGGTGACAGTTGTTACAGTTCCCAGAATGAATGGATACAGCCATACAGGTTCAGTTTCTGTATCTAATTTAGATTTGATAGGGGAAAAGAATATAAATGCTAAATATACATAAAGCCCCAATTTTAGAGTAGGAAATCAAGTTTTATCCATGAGTTATATAAAGAGATCTGATTATCACATTATGCATATACTCCGCCCTTGGAACTAGAACAAAATTTAATATACCTAATTAAAATATTTCTAAAAACTCTTAAATGTTGGAAACAATCATGATGATAAAAGATTGTTTAGAAGTTTAGAACTGTTATTGGATTTAAACCTCTTTAATGATTTATATTTTCTGTAATTAATTGTTACGTTTTGCCCTGCTTCACTTTCTATCTATTCCATTTCGTTTGGTATTTCAGCTCCAGTAGTGTCTACTTCATTGCTTGGTTTGTGCCATGGAAAAAGTTTTGTTTATTTTTATATTTTTACCATGTTTGTTCTACGTATTTACTTTTGTTGTTTGCACTCAGCTATACCCATGAAATTGATGAAGTTACCTGTAAGAGTTCAAAATGTAAGCGAAATCTGAAATGAAATGAATGATCTTATAAAAAAATATGGTAATGTCAATGGAAGTGAGTATTTAAACCATATATTTTTTATCATATGTGGCACTTAAAAGCATCGTTTAGTATCTAGTACTCAATCATGTGATTACATTCAATGACTATGGGGTTTTCAGCTGAATGGAGAATCATGTACAGGAACTGCATTTGCATGGAAATTCTATTGGAGATGAAGGTATCCGTGCATTGATGACCGAGTTATCTTCACGTAAAGGTGCGTAATTTACTAAATTTAGCTACTTACCTATTCTGATTCACGGATGTTCAACTCTCTATGAATATAATAACTGACATGCCCTGTTGTTCTTTAGTGAAACTTCAACTCCTTGATATTGGCAATAACTCTATTAGCTCAAAAGGTGCCGTTCATGTTGCTTCATATATAAAGAAGAGCAAGGTCTTGTTCTGGTTGAATATGTATATGAATGACATAGGTGATGAGGTAATTATGCTTCAATGTTCAAAGCATTTTTGTTATACAAAGAATCGAACTTCATTTTTTTTTGTTCGGTTGTGCAAGAAATTGGATTTTAAAATATTGTACTGGTTCGATTTTGTAATTTATCAGGGAGCTGAAAAAATTGCAGATGCTTTGAAGGTTAACCGATCGCTAACAACCATAGATCTGGTGAGCATAATGTGTATATAGCTCTTTTGCGTGTATTCAATTATATCATTGGATCAATATTTCTAAGTGAAACCCTATAGGGAGGAAACAACATTCATGCCAAGGGGATTGAAGCCATAGGGAGCGTTTTGAAAGACAATTCCGTACTCACAACAGTAAGTCTTCCATCACCTCTATAGTACGTCAAAATTTTTTAACGGTGACATGTCTCTTTCTCTCCCCCGACAGTTGGAACTTGGTTATAATCCTATTGGCCCGGATGGAGCAAAGGCTTTGTGTGAAGTTCTCAAGTTTCATGGGAACATAAAGACGCTTAAGCTTGGTTGGTGTAAGGTAATCTATTTCAGTTCTACTTTTGTGTGTATTTGTTATACTATTTTTTTTAAACATAACATGGTAATTTCTTGCAGATAGGAGCAAAAGGTGCAGAGTTCATGGCAGACATGCTGAAGTATAACAATACCATATCGGTTCTGGACTTGCGTGCTAATGAACTCAGAGATGAGGTAGTTCCTCCAGATTATCATGTAGTATAATATGGACCATTTTGGTGACCAGATCTTTGGCTTACTATTTTCTTCTCCGTGTATTAATTATTTGCAGGGTGTAATACATTTGGCTCGAAGCTTGAAAGTGGTTAATGAGGCTTTGACTTCTGTAGATTTGGGATTTAACGAAATAAGGGTAAGCCCTTCTCTTACCTTTGGTTTTCTTGAATTTCATGCTTATTACACATTTGTATCAATACCACTGTTCTACAAATTGGTCCAAGCAACCGCCTAGGCGGAGATTTTTAGAACACCGCCCCGATTTTATATAATCGGCCAGCTTAAGTCAGGTTAGACGGATCTAGGCCGTCCAATCTCCGGAGTTCCGATTTGCTCGACTAGCGCCTAGCTTTTTTTTTCAAACAGTGGCCTATACCATATGATATTTTGGGTTGTATACAGGATGACGGGGCTTTCGCCATTGCTCAAGCACTCAAGGCCAATGAAGACGTCGAAGTCACATCCTTAAACCTGGCAAACAACTTCCTTACGAAATTCGGACAGGTAAAATCGGTCCCTACCCTCTTCACGCAATATTCTGCAATGTCATGCCATGTTTTCTTTCCTCCCCTGCCTGCTTGTGAATCTCAAAACTTTCTTGTCTCACAGAGCGCTCTGGCAGACGCCAGAGATCATGTATACGATATGTGCGAAAAGGAAGTAAACATTCTTTTCTAGAGGCCAGAGCAGTAGGAGTTGAATCCACATCGAGTTCCAGTTTGGATAACGCGGCTTATGAATTTTGGCAAGGAAAAACCAATATGAACTCATGCAGATTGCTTTTATTGTTGAAAACATTAAATAGTAGGAAAATACGAGTGAAATTTTGTGAAAATCACCTAATTTTGAGAAGAAATCAAGGATTTGAATTTACAACATTTATGGTTTATTTATTTCTGTCTATGGACCCATTATTTGCTTCATAAATATACTCGAATTAGTTTTAGAGATAATTGCATTTTTTAATGTATTATATGACTTTTGCGAGTATTTGTATATTTCGGTGATTGTAAAACTTTGTCGTGAATATATCATTTTGTAATTGTAAAAACTGTCATATCCAACTTCTTCCGTATACTTCAATAACTGCAAAAAATTAAGATTTGCTCTTTATAATGTAAAATGTAGGGTGCATGATTTACCTGTGACTTATTTGAACTGATTTTAGTAGTAGACAGTCATCCATTATCACTTACAATTAACTTTATAACGCCTCATAAAATATTACTTTTAAAATTTCGCTCATGTCTTTTTTTAATTCACCTCATTTTTAAGACGGGTGAGTTTCGGACAGTTGCAAATTTTGAATGTTTTGGGAGTAAGTAAGTAGTCGAGTTTTATGCAATTTTGAAATCTTAAGTGTCACAAATTCAGAGGTTTTTTGGTAAGTTAACTTGGTTGTACTAAAACAGATTATCCATTATTAGAAAAAAACGAGATTATCCCTTGTTTTTATTACCTTTCTTAAGAGAGTATACATTAGTATTAGTCAAACTCATGACTTGAAACCGATCTAGGCATTGGAAGGCACAAACAGCACCCAGCCCACATCAATAAAATGCGGATCCTGAATGAGCCTCTTGTTGAGGTTCTGAATCTCTCCAGGCGTCGATGACAACTGCTCCGCCACGCTCAACAACGTATCGCCTTCCTGAACCGTGTACGTCACGACGCTCTTGAGCTCAGTCGCATCACACCCACATAGCAGATTCATAGTAACCACTCGTCCTGCAATAAAAGACCCCTTCTCGCTCCCGTCGTCCCACGCCTGTCCGCTGTAAATGCCTCCCGAAACACCCGAAAATGTGTCATTTTGTTGGACAGTGTAGGGAGCACCGTAGAAGTATCCGTCGGTGTGGTTCACGTCCTGGCAGTAACATGGGACAGTTACGAGGAAGTCGAGGCTGCTCTTTCTGGTTATCGGCCGGATTTGGGAGCCGCTCACACTGTAAAAGGCCGCGATTTGTGACTCTTTGAGGTTGCTACCATCTGATGATCACAATGTATAATCGAATGAAAAAAATCAATTATATACTTTTATTCATTTCATTAGTTTTTTTTTCTTTTCAAGCTTTAGCAAGAAAGTGACCTATTTTGATTGGTCGCATATATATTATACACTATCACAATACTCAAACAATGGACAAACAATTTGCAACAAAAATATTTATATAAAATATTAACATTTTTTATAATGATAGCAAATACACAAAATAGTAATAATAAATTATATAAAGTATGAATATTTTTTATATAATAATAAATACACAATATTGGATTGTGCTCACCAATCTATTGAAGTTCGATTACGTTAGTAGAGTTGAAAAACTTAGGTTACATTAATAACGTTTAGTGATCGATAATTTTGATTAGACATATATGTACCGAGATTGTTTGTGTGGTATAGTGTGGCCCAGCACGGCGGGTTGGCGACTCCGGTGGTGCAGCTCATAGGGAACATGTTCGAAGTGGCGTTGAGGCTTGTGGCGGCGCAAAGAGCAACGAACAAGTAGAGGAGGAAGAGACCCATTTCTGGTTTGAGTTGAAGTGATCGGATCTGGTACAATGTGGTTTATAAATATGGATGATTTTGTGGAAACCGAGGTTTGTTTATTTACGGACCAACTGTGAGTGTCATTGGTTCTCTAATGGTCGATGGTTGCAAGAAGGTACGTTTTGGACATTTATGTGGACGGTCCAAATGTTACAAACCAAAGAACAGCATAGGGTTTGGGTTTGTGAGGCAGGTTTCAATGACGATGAGCATAAATGGCCAATGATCAAAGACAACAAATTGTGGAGACGACAAGTTTGTGTTTACAAAGGAGAGGTATATGCTTTTGTTGGATAAATCTTTCTGAAAGTGGACCTACTGAAATATCTTGGTTGGTCAGGTCGAATACTCAAATTTTATTTGTTGAAATCTTGGCGTCGATAACTATTAGAATCTGAAATTGATGGTTGAACACTGATTATAAATGACCTTCTGAAAAAATCGTGATGTGGTAGAAATATGTTACTTACTTGAAAGTAATTTGTCTAGTGATACTGTGGGTTCTGATTATCGTCCAACTTATCAAGGTTAACATAGTAGCTCCTCTGATGTACACTCACTCGCACAATAAATATTGAAAATTGAAAACTAAATCCATGAGCAAGAAACAAGAACTTGTCATAAACATAAACTCATTCAAGTTAAAGTTGAACATTTTTTTCATGAGCCGAGTCGTGACAAATTGAGAATAGATTTAATTTCTACAACATAACACACATATTCTTAAATGAGCCCACAAATAAAGAATCATAAGAGCGAGCCAAAACTTATGATCCTTCGGCTTGAGCCCATACATACCTTGACGACGTGGTAACATCATTATCCATGACGTCATCATCCAAATGCGATTTAGTTTTCAAAACTATTTAATGTAACATTTTTGGAAGAGGGTGTCGTTTTGTTTGTTAATGACAAAAATATGTTATTTTGTTTCCATTTATGGGCAAAATATTTGTATTTTATAACAATAACAAAATTGTTCATATAATTAGGAACTATGACTTTTATAACATACGTTTACGTCTCATTCGGAAGTATAGTCTCTTCAACACAAACACGAACCCAAAAAATTGTAGTAAAAAATATCCAAATTCGTGGATGAATCGGCTGAGAGAAGGGTCAGGAAGAACCCTACAGCCGTGTGCGCTAGCATCTCGAAGAGGGGCTCAACGAAGTTCTTGAAGAGGGAGGTTGGTAGGGGCCTGTTTCTGAACGGAAAGTTTCGATAACTGCATGTTTACATTGTCATGAATAAAAATTAATCGCCTGTGAAATTTATATGATATCAAAATTGGTCAATTAAATATGTGCTTGTAGACTTTCAATCCACCAAGTGACTCCTAGTTGCAGATTACAAACCAAGGCGAAGAAAGTGAAGCTCGGTCAATATTGGCTCAGAAAACTCGATATCCACAAACCCTAACGAACTAGATTGATATCATAATTATATAATCTAACCCAATATATTTTACCCCCTTTTATTTCATAAAATTACATGGGCTCCTGAAGAAAGATATGTGTGCCTCATGGTTTCTAGCTACAGATAAATGAAGAGAAGCTGTAAAACAATGACCACTTTTGGCATTTCTAATCTAAAAGCACAAACAAAGGAAAGTATACACATTCAGAGTGCTCTAGAGAGCCCTCCTCAGGATTGGGATGAGAAGCCAACAAAACAGCAGCAACCACAGGAACTGGTTGCATCTATCCATAGTCATCATATGTGCCCTGTAATCATAGAATATATCGCCTGAACCTACATTCTTTAACAAGACCCCAATTATTTTGCATTTCATCAGCTGGGGTCTTTCTATAATTTACTGATAGATTCTTAGAAAGTGGGACTTGTTGGTCTGTTTTCACAAAACTTCAGATCATTGAAAATGGAAGATACCATATATTTAACAAATTTTTTCTGTAATGTTTTGCTGTCATGCTTCTCAAAAATAAAAATACAGGCATAATGGTAAAAACGTATTTTACAAAATTTATGACTGGCTCTTACTGTTATCCCATCCCCAGGTTTATGCTCGAACAGTCTCTTCAGCATACGACGCATTGCCACTTTTGCTGAAACCTGAAAATAGATGTAGCGATCATAATCATAAGTGAGTAAATTTGTACAAGCATTTCAGTGCAGCCTGCTACAACAAGTGTGGCAAATAAAGATTAGTACTTACTCCTCTGCTTCTTCAGCTTGTTTCTGAAGCTTCTTTTCCTACTGAATGCCGTCTCCTGCAGTCACAAAAGATAGTTCATGCATCAGTTTAAAAAGTGTAATATTTTCACCAGCAACCAGAGGAGAAGCATGCATGGATCGTGGGTGGGGTGCAGTCGACTACAACACTAATATGTTGATGTGAGCCTATTTTCATTTGTTCATAACTTGCAAACTGTCAAGCGTGATTTTTGAAAGATTGCAAGTTAAGGGAATTACCACAGGTTCTCCAAGTTCGCCAGCTCGGCGAACTGTAGCAACAAGATCCCGGTTTGATTCAGTGTATAGACTTGTGACACGGCCAAATTTACCAGCTCTAGCTGTCCGCCCGATCCTATGCAAAAAATCTACAGCAGATGTGGCAAAATCTGCCTGCAATAAACAAGTGATTTCGAGTGTCATCATCCACCACAAATCCAATGTCAAATCAATGCTCCGTGATTATAGAATCGGTGAGGCGAAAATCAAGGGTTTTGAGAAAACGGAGAGAAATAAGCAGAACTCATTTTGTATTAAAAAAATATTATACATGCATATATAATTCCCGTGAAAGACAAAAATAACAATATTTTAGTAGAATAAGATACTTTTAAACAATTTAATAATTTAAAACAAATGCACAAATTTATAGAACAGTTTTAAAGCATATGTTAGAAAAATAAAAATTGACCAACTTTGATTTGAAAACTCAATATAACCGAGCAATTGAAAACGAGTTCATCACTCTAACGATCCGGAGTTCCAATATCTTAGCCAGATGTAGTGATCATAATAACTGCTACGGTAAAAATATAAGCACCTGAATAACATGTGAGACGTTTGGAATGTCAATCCCACGTGCAGCCGCATCCGTGCACACAAGAATGCCACCTTTCTCTTGAAAATCAACCAAGGCCTTTTCACGATCATCAAAAGAACAGCCCTTGTGGTAGCAATAGCATTCAATCCCAGCTGTTGATAATATTTTCGATACTGCTTCAGCCGCCTCTATAGTATTTGCAAACACCATAGTTCGACTTACATCAGCACCATCACCCAACATCTTGGATCTAGAACCTTCGTTAACGGCATTTATGAGGGTTTCAACTTGTGTATCAACTGATACTTCAATCCACTTCTGTTCCATCCTGAAGCAGAAAAAAAACAATGAATCGCCAAAAAAAAGTATAATGAACAAAATAAATAAACAGAATGAAAGAATAAGAATGTGAGATTTTGTCTTCATCTCAATACTAATTGATTTTGGCATAATATGGATTTGCATAAAAATACTTTCTTAACAGTTAAGTTAGTTGGTACTTATATCAAGGTTTTAAAACTTGGGGTTGGGGAGTACTTGGCGAGGCGAAAAATAAGGAATTTTGCAAACTCGGGGAGAAATCGACAAAACTCATTTTGTATTAAATAAATATTATATATTCATAAATAATTCACATAGAAGACAAATTAACAATATTTTAGTGAATTAATATACTTTCAAACAATTTAATTAGTTAAAACAAAAGCACAAATTATAGACCAGTTTTAATTTTAAAGCATATGAAAAAAAAAACTTTGACCGAGTTGACTTAGTGAAATCTCGGAAAAACTGAATCACCAAGAACGAGTTACAAAACTCGGCCAACTCGATTTTACCGGGAGAAATTGTGAGTTTTAGAACACTGCTTAAATCGGATTCCAAGCCATAGGTCCTCAATAATCACTAGTGATAAACAAACAACAACTTTCAGAATGGCAATCAGTATCCAGAAAAGAAGGTCACACCTGGGGTTGTGATAATGTAGATAGTTTCCAGTAACCCAATTGGCATCTGGAAACATGCGCTTCAACACCGCTCCAGCAGTTTTCTTTCCATTGACGGGAAGGGTGGCGGCAACAAAAACATATTGCTTACTTCGGTCATAGATCTTTCTTAATTTCCACCATTCTTTCCTCTCTTTTATCTTGACAGTTCCAGTTCCAGCCCCAGTCTTTTCCGATAAGTCATCAATAACAGCATCATCTTCGGAATCTTCCTCGCCTTCTGAGTCGTTTTCACCTTCCATGTCTTCTTTATCCAAGGAATCGATGAGCAACAGGGGATCATCCTTCAAATCAATCGGCTTCTCAGGTGTAAAACCTTTGGCCCGAGACAACAACTTTTCATCAAAACGTAGCATGTTTATGAGACGAATAATTTGGTTCTGGAAGCTCCCACAGAGAAGCATATCTGCTTCATCAAATACCTGCCCAATTAACATTCCACTAGTTAAGAATAAGCAATACGATAATGTCATCCTTATACATCTACGATTCCTCAAAGAACCAATAAAATATGGATTGTTGCCAAGGTTCTAAAACTCGTAATTAGGGTGAAATAGGCGAGACGAATAATATGGAGTTCTAGAACTCGGAAAAACTCATTTGTATTAAATAAATATTATATATACATATATAATTCACATGAAAGAAAAAATAACTATGTGTTAGTAAAATAAGATACTTTCAAACGACTTAGTAAATTAAAACAAAAAAACAAATTATAGAACAGTTTCAAAGCATATGTAAAAAATAAAAATAAATTTTGACCAACTTTGACCAGAGTTGACCAAAGTCAAAACTCAGTAAAACTAAACAACAGAGTTCCAAAATTTGGCTAACTCAATTTAACCGTGTTCCCGGGGAGAAATACGGGAGAACTCAGGTGTTTTATGACACTGATTGTTGCAGCTAGGAGCAGAAGTATACCACATATTTTACAGCACGTAGAAACTCTAAACGACGGTATTTTTCGGGTTCAATATTATTCAAAAGTGCAGCTGGCGTTGACACCATGACGTCAGGTTCTTTAACTGGCCATCCCTGCAGTCAGAATTTCTCATTGTATCAAAATCTATCAAATTAATAGGAAACATTGTATAAGCATATACAGACACGAAAGCACAAATTATGCACGAGAATAAAAATAGGACATGAATACCTGTTGTCCCCCGACAGTCGTAACAGTGAGAAGTGGTTGACCACTACTATCTCGGAGGCTATTAGCCATTCGAACCACTTGATCACATAACATTATGTTTGGGCAAAGAACAAGGAAAATTTTACGCTGTGGGTTTGAGCTTTCGTCAGATACGGCATTTCCAGAATCATGCGCCTGAGATAGCTTATCGATTAAAGGAACTAGGTACCCATGTGTTTTGCCGCTACCAGTCTCTGCCGCAATTACCACATCTTTTCCTGAAAGTATAGATGGTATGCAAGCAGCCTAAAACGCAAAAGAAGATATAAATCAATTAACTGTGATCATACGCAAATAAAAGTATGCATCTGAACTCGTGATTAGTAAGAATACTGAAGTATCTGTTATATATAGCGAGTCGATTACAAAAACTAGTTTGTATATTATACAGAAGGAGATATATTTAGTTGAAGAAAGTCGGGTGGAAGAAAGTGAGCCCCAAACAATTCTAATCAGTTTAACTCGGAACATTCACCTTTCCCAATCCTACATACAAGTAATAGGGTTTATAATTTCTAACCTACTTCTCATAATAAGCGCCCTTCATTCCCAACAAACCGGCACAAGTTCAAATTAGGAAAAAACATTTTCTGTTTTCCTTAATCCTCATTAAATAATTTCAGCACCCGATGACCCTGTTCAAATTTGCCATCCTACAATCTCAATCAATTGCAGTTTCACATCACATCTAAAATGTCTCTGAATAATTCTCTACCTGATGTGAACATCTAATATCAAATACAAACCCGAGTCTCAGAATAAGCAATTGAACCCAATACCCTCACACTTGATAACCCAGAACTTATAATACACGAGTTGTGTTATTTCTAATCCTATTTATAATCTCACACTCCACATTAACATTTCTATTATTGCAACAACAAAACACAAACTTTACACGATCCCTTGAATATCTTGAAACACAAACACAAATTCAATCAGTACATATACTACAAAATTAAGCTTCCCTCATCCCTTCCCACCAAATCAATACGACAGAGAAGAGGTCACCTGAACCAAAGACGGCCTGTCGACGCCGGCGTCGGAGAGAGATCGAGCAACCTTATCGGAAACGCCTATGGACGTCCACGACACGCCCTCTTCGGCGAAGAACGTATCGTTCTCGGTCTGTTTTGACGCCGAAGCTGCCCAGGCAGTTCCGAAGGCCCTGACATGGCGGAGGCGCGGCTGGTTCAGCCAGAACAGGCGGACTCCGGCGGCCGGAGAGAGCAGCGAAGCATCGCCGACCAAGGAAGAGAAGGAGTGATTGAAGTGCGAGAGGAGCTTGGGTCTGCAGAAATGGAGCACAGAAACGGAGCGATGAAGAATCATGGCGTCGTCGTCGTTTTGGGGATGAAGTCTGGATTTTAGGTTTTTGCTTAAACCCTGATAACGATAACCCTCCGTTACGACGGCAATGTCTCTTCACGGATCAAGTCAAGTTGGGCCTCTTCATGAGGCTTATTGGGCTCAACATTTTTTTGTTTAATTTTGACTTAACATTATTACTTTTCACTGTTAAAATATTCAAAATACACATAGATGTTTCTTAATTTTCAAAAGCATGTCATTGACGTCGGTAGTATTTTTTATTTTTCGATAAAAATTAAACAATGTAAATCAAAATTAAATGAAATATAATAAAACGAAACGAAAATATTTTCAACCGGTTTCTCAAAAACAAATATGATTCAACTGCAATTGAGTAAAAAAATATATACTAAAATTAGTAAAATCATATTATCCATTTACATATTTTTATTGTGTTTTATTATAGTAGGAAATAATCAACGTATAACTGTATAACCTATCCTTATGGGCAACACTAGATGGGGGCATTCGGGTCTTTCAAGTGTTATTCAAACTCGATTTATTAAATATTTAGTACTAATACTTACAATTGGTTTGAGTCAAACTTGATTTTAAACTTTGGTTCACTTAATAACTAGACTGAGTTCGAGTTTAGCCTTTCAAAATTAGATAAACTCACAAGTCGGCTTGTTTGGTATTAAATTAAATGTATATAATTTATTTATGATACCTAATATGTAGCTTGAAAAGCGGTCAAATCAACTCAAATTAAATTTAAACTTTACTATTTCCTTCGAGTTTAACTATATACGTGCACTCACTCCAGTCCAACCCCAACTCAAGTGGACAAACTTTTTTTCAACTCAATCCAAACCCTTGATTCGGCTTGTTTACCACCGTGAGCGTGACTGTAAATTTAACATACAAGCTCATTATCAACTCCATTATTTGTGTTCACAAAAAAGACATTTTATATACGAGAGACTCTTGAAAGGAGTGTGAAGGCTCAAATGTAAATTATGAATAAGCTCGGTTCTCGTTTTTCAATTTCAAATTCATAAAGTTGTTATTTATTTCTCAACACTTTCTTAACTTCGTATTTATTTTATATGTGATCAAAACTCACACTGTAAACTCCTAGCACATGATGCATGCAAAATGTGCCCAATGATATATATTAGTTAGAAGTTAGAGAACATTTTGGGTACTAGGTGGAAAGCAATGTTGCCTAAGACAAGGCTAACTTACAAATCAGCTGTTTCCTCCAACTCTCCCAAAACATTGCCACAAACAAAGTACTAACAAAAACACAACAACATGTTTTGCTAAAATCATGCAATTGGGGTTTTAAGGTTTGGCAAACAAACATGCATCACATCAAGAACTATAAATGCTTGTAACACTCTATATAAAATGTTGAGCCTTACAAAACCAATCAACCACTACCAGTGTTTTAAAAATCTCCGACTAGTCTGATTAAGTATCTACCTAACTGACGCTTAACTTATTTTTGGACACTGACCACTGAAATGGTTATAGCTAAGATAGTGGTGTTTCATTCATGTTTGTGCATCATCATTGTTGTTGTGACTGTGAGTAACATGATGTGGTTTGGTAATGGAGAGAGAGGAGTGCCCTATGACTATCTGTTGCTGGCCAAGAGATGGCCACCTTCTTTGTGCAATATGGGCCCAGAGTTCCCAAACTGCTCTGCAACACAAGTCCAGCCCAAGTACTTCACAGTTCATGGGCTTTGGCCACAGAACTACACTGGAGGGACTACAGTTAATTGTGAACCATATAATGACCCATACATCTACGAAATGGTATGTATACTTTTATTCTTTATTAATGTATTGTTATTCTTTGTCAGTTGGAAGTGTTGCAGGAAAGGAATGTGGATTCACTGATTAGTTAATACGTTAACTTGAGTTTTTTCATGTAATAAGTTGAGGGCAGGAAAGGCCTTAACGGTTTTAGACTCGTACCTTTAGATATAATGTACCTCGATGGGCGCAGAAATATAAGAAGAATTTTCTGATGAAAAAGAAAATTATGTAAATGTTATAAAATAAATTTGAGGTTCTGATGAGCTGAGTTGGACTTCGTCTTTTAAATGACATGACCAACGAGGTAGTCACTAAATTATTGTTTGTTGTGTTTTCGTTTTTTCACTTTTAAGTTAGATGGTCAGTATCTTAATGGACAAAAAGTCATATGATCAAATGTTCCTTTCAACCAACATAGCTCCTTGTATATTTACTATTTTAGTTCTCAAGTCTTTGGTTTTTGGACTTTTAAATTAAATTAGATTCTTAACTCTCCAAATAAGTTTGTATGATGAAATGTGTTTTCAGCCATTAAATTTTGGGATTTTAGTTATTGTTTCTCATTTTTCGACTTATAAATCAGATCAAATTCTCAACGACAAACACGACATAATACTAAATGTGCCTCCCCCGACAATACAATCACTTAATCTATAGTTTCTTTAGTTTTTGAGTCTTGTGTTTTAGAATTATCGGGTTGGATCATACTCTCATCAACAAAAACAAGTCATATGATCAAATATATCTTTCGAACAATCATTTATTCACCAATTTTAATTCTTTCATTACTCTTTGACAAGCTCTAAACTCTAATATATCATGTATATATGATGATAACTAGTTATCATATGGGCACATACACTTCACTGAAGACCTAAAACACTACTGGCCAAGCCTCTCATCAGTGACCAACAAAGACTTCTGGGGACAAGAATGGAAGAAACATGGATCATGCAGTAACATGAATCTACTACAATATTTTCGCACCACCATCGACTTGGTCAAAGCATATGACCTCAAATACACACTCTGGTCCTCAGGTACACTTCAAAAACTCACATGAATACTTAACCAATACTATACTGGTAGCGGTTGATCACTTAGAAATGATAATGAGACGAATTTTTCTTTTACATCCGACCCAACCCCAATTTAATATCCATGTACTCTTCTCGAACTCATATATATATTTTTCGTACTTGATATTTGAAAATTTTCATACTCCACCCGTCAAGTTTTTTTGAAAGCAAACACTTCATTCATAAAATCATGAGAGGAAAAGAACTCTACACTCGAAGATTGAGCTCATCCGTGTACGATTTACAAAGAAACAGTAAAAGACATCCTTAAAACACACTCTCTATGAAAACACCAGGCAACCAAGTCGGACCAACCGACCCTCGAATGCTAATTAACAAACAAACATTCAGAATATTTTGTTATTTCTAATGTTAAATATGTCTTTAATCGTATATGGACCCACTGAAACTAGTGACTACGAGATACTCGCTTGGGTGATCTGGTCGTGTGGCCATATAAACTTGGGATTCGTGTTTATTCCCTTCTAATCAGGGTTTGGGTGTAGTTTATAAACATTACAATATCCGACTACTTTGCAACTATGAATTGTTTTTCTATGTGATAAAATTTTCTACTATGCATTGAAATCATAGTTGACACATTAATATCAGTCTAATCAGATTCAATCTTTCTCGTTATAACACCTAAATTATCCCGTGAACATCTTACATAATGGTTTTTCTTTGTGATAATAATAATTATTATCCTAGATTAATTATAAACTCGATCTTCGATACTAAAAACAATTGTTTCTATGTTGTGTTTCAGAAAGAAAAATAAAGGCAGGTGAATCCTACAACAAAGGAGACATCATTGATGCGATATCATTGAAAACGAAGCGTCTGTGTGGATTGTCTTGCAGCGATGATAAACATGGGAATAGACAGCTTTACGAGGTCTTTCTTTGTATCACCAAATTTGGGCTTTCTTTTCAAGATTGTCCTCCCAACATTGTTCGATCCTCTTCATGTCCAGATGTTGTTTATTTCCCACTTTAACCAACATTGTTTCGGTTCTTCGACCCACTATTAATAATCATTGAATTTATATGAATGGGCCATAGTTAACCACATAAATAATTGCAGAAAAAGATATGTATCATGACATTTTTGCGGGAATATTTTTTTTAATTACATCATATATCATAAATCTACCATTTAACCCTCGAAACTAGACAGTGTGAGGCTCAAATCGTTGCGGTGTCTCCTCGAAACTCTTGCAATTATGTTTATGTTAAATTATACCCAGAAAATAATAATTAGATTCTCAAGTTGAGTGGCTTTTGATTTAATCTCATATATTTTTTTTTGAGAAATACTTATAATTTTCAACATATCATAATTTAATAATTAATTTTTACACATAGCTGATAGCTCTTCAGCTTATTTGGGCCTGGGCCTTCAAATTACAAAATCCAAGAACCAAGTTCAGTAACTGGTCCAATTAGAACCGATTTGGACCTTGTGATTGCTCCTTTGAGAGCCCAACTTCACTTCCAAAGCCCTTTTCACCAGCTCCACTTTTGGGCTCAACAAAGTCAAACATCCATTAGACCATTGAGCATGACTTCAACTCTACAAAGTTTAATGCTCCAATCATTGGCTTAAGGAACAAGGTTCACTTGTTTACCATGAGCCCCACAAGACACAGTAACAAACTAAATTTCATCTAAACAAAACATTTCGTTCACGTTCTTCGATATCGTAACAAACATTGTCAGTTAAAATAGTTGGCAATCACGAGTCGGAAAAATTCTTCCTAAACTAACATAAAAAAGACGGAACATCTGAATGTGCGATATCGTTATCTTATTGGTTGGTCAAGAAATATAATGTAAGTATAGGTCACATGTGACAACCCTACATAGATGTCACCAACCAAACAACATTTCAGAGGCTCTCAGGCTTAAGGGCTCTCTCCCCTTCCAAGGGGCTAAAATCCCAAAACCCCCCATAAGCCCATGTCCCTCCAACTCACCCACAGACACATTAGGGGCAAAACGGGGAATATCATTGTTTGAATCACCAGAAGGAGTCAAAGTGTTGATTGGCAGTGAGAGTGATGTGTGTGGGCCATGAGTGATCAGATTCTCATGTGTTCACTGATTTCCTGGTTTTTTAATTTATGAGGAGCACAGTTCCACTTATAGTGGTATTAGGTAAGTAATGCTTTTCCATGGATCATAAATTCAGAAAGTCCTATTTATCTAAAAGTCGAACTGATATTTTGTTTCATAATTAAAAATGGTAACAAAATGGATATCGGTTCCATCAAGTTTGATAGCGACAACGCAAGTTTAAGACGTATTTAGTAATGTCAATAATCTATTATATCAGATTGAAGATACTGAGTCTTTATTGAATTTAAGATTTTTCATCAGCTTTAAATTATATTTTTATATAATTTTTTTAGACAGCTCCTTACCCGTAAATTGGAATAATAATCTATGCACATAGTGTGAGTATTTGATAAGAGTTCAAGATGTTATTAAAAATGTACTAAACTTTGACAATATGTTAATGTCTGATTGAAGTAAGTAGTTCATATAAAATACCAGTAGTACTTGTTGTAAGTTGAATATTTAATTTATATCTTTCTAAAATAAGTTCCTCCTCGCAAAATTTGCATTGATTTTTTTCTCAATCAACCAAAACTATAATGATGACAAAATTTTATCACATACTTTTAACACAACTACTAGTTTATAATCTTGAATATATATGTGACCGACCTGATTTTATCATTTTCTATCTACTCAAAATGTGGAAGTTGTTGGTAATGAAAATCTAATCTATATAATTTCTCCTTTCATCTAGATTGATTGGTATGATTTCACTTTCAATTTTGAGAAAATATATGAGAAAATAATAGTGTTATTAATAATTAATAATTAAATGAGGAAAAGTTTCAAGGCATGGACAAGCCGGTTTGTCAAATATGGGTTGAAATCAAATACAGGAAATTATATATTTGTTGGAAAAAATAGAAAAATTAGGTATGACATGGCCCATATTATTTCATATATGTCAATGCCCATTGACATCATGAGGGGCTCCTTCATTAAAAGAAGAGGAGATTGAGGAAGACATGGGCAAGTTCATGACAAATGTTTATTAATATATTTAGATCCATTTAATGAGATTATATAATTATAGTTTCTTAAAACTTTTTTATCCATATATATCCCTAGGAAAAGGTTGTTGTCTCTAAAAGCTTTATGCAAATAAAACAAAAATGACATATATTATATTTGTAAATGATTGTTGTATTAATGAGAACACTGTTTCGATCTAGAGATAATATAACTTATTTGGATAATATTTATTTATTTTGAGACAAACAAAATATTCAGGATTTCTAAAAAAATAGTTGAATCAATTGGCTATGTACAATACTTTTAGTCTTTAATATTTGACATTATTAGTGAGATAAGAGCAGATGCATGTAATTAGTAATTATAATGTAACCAACTTCTTATAATCAATAAAATCACCATATTGAGATTACATATTTATGTAGTGTATAAAATAGTTGTTTGTGTTTGGGTCTATATAAGAAGCAGTAGGTCGAATCTATAAGCTATATATAGCCACTATATGAAAGGAAGATAGATTTATTATTTATGTTGTTAAGGTCTAAAAGATGGTGCTGATTAATCAAACCTATTTAAGCTTATGATCCCACACTAGGACAACAAAATACTTTTCTTATCAAACAACTCATTGGTTAGATAGTAACTGATATTAACGGTGTTAAATTTGATTTATTAAAAATCAAGTTAGTAGATAATACGTTCAGACAATCACTTATTTTATAAGGATTTCATATACGTTCAGACAATCACTTATTTTACAAATAACACCGGTTGAATTCATCACCAAATGCATGATTGCTTTAGTACTAATTTACAAACATATTGTTCCAATTAACATTGGTGAATGAAGTGATAAGGATTTCATATAATATAAAGTTGTTGGTTCCAATAATTATTCTTGTAATTATTAGCTTTGTGTACATACCTAAAATTCAGAGCAAATGGTGAATGAAGTGTCCAGAGAAAATAAATGTCCCAATCTACCTCCGCCGACCAAAGTTCAAAAAGTGGATATATAGTGTAAATGGGGTCCTATTTTGGGAGTGATAGAGCAAGAGACTCTAGAAAGAAACTCATAGCAAGTCCAAAGTAACTTATATCTAAGACAAGACCAATGTGACACTTATTTGTGACCTATAATAAAACCATATAGGTATTGGTTGGGTCACTTTATTAGGGTTTATGTCAAAAGAAGAGGGTGGTGTTATTGTCAATGAAATTGATTTGAACAAGCAATATTTATTTGGGTATGGACTTTTGGAGTTATTGACCTAATAAATGATAATCATCTAACGCGCAAGATTCTGCATGTTAAAATTATATTGTAAGGAAACATGTGAAAGATAAACTAAAGTGCAATATGTTGATTAGTTTTTAAGACTCGATAATCCAGGACTGTCGCCATCTCATATCGTAGAATTTATACTTTGAGTCGTCATCTCATATTTAAGCGTGACATTAATATAACTGTCCATATTTTGGCCAGAAGCTCACTTGTTTGTACTGATTGGACTTTGGGTGAGAAGTTTGTCCCACCCGATTATTTTTTGGAGGCCGTCTCTTTGAACGTCCGTAACATATCATTTAGTTTGTTTAAAAAAAGTAATATCATATTAAATTATGATTTACTTAACAACTCAAACTTGTATGTGATATTTATCTAGTGATAATTACATTTAAGTAACTTTCATATCCTAATGATTGTATTTAACAAGTCAATAAATGAATACAAAATAAAATCATGACAAGACAGTGATCATGTGAGAGTAGATGAGATGAAGATGAGTTGTGATTGCTTTCAATATTGTTGCCACTGAGAGCATCAATTGTTGTTGGGGGTGAGAGAAGCAAGAGTCAATATTCCTATGATGTTTGGTTCCTAATTGTGGCTGCATTTTGCATATTGTAGGAGAAGCTTCACAGCCCATTGTTTGATTATACCTAACCTAGTTGAAAATACTGAATGTTGATTGTTGATATGCTCACCATCTTCTATTTTTGTATGCCACACCAATATTTTCTACTACTTTGTAGCTTAGCTTAGCTTAGCATGCCATAGCATATATTATTATATGGTCAAATATGATTAAAAATAATTATCTTAGTTGTAGATGACAACTTTTACAGTCTACTAAGTAGTTGAGATATCAAATTTTTGCATGTCCGATCAATACTTATCGATTTAAATAATTAGGAGTACAGTTTTCTCGACTGGATATGGGTATAGTTTTTTCGCTGCTGTGAGTTTGCATGACTGAGATAGGAATTTAATCGGGGCGTAGAGCATGAGTCTATAAAGTATTATTTGATCAAGTTCTTAATTCTTTGTTCTCATTTTTTAATAATATGAAATTTCATTTTTTACCCAATTCAATTGAATTTTTAATTC
This sequence comes from Geranium rotundifolium, assembly GCA_963920655.1. Taxonomy (NCBI): domain Eukaryota; kingdom Viridiplantae; phylum Streptophyta; class Magnoliopsida; order Geraniales; family Geraniaceae; genus Geranium; species Geranium rotundifolium. The sequence continues at coordinate 12,478,773 of OY987313.1, forward strand.
GAGTGTGACGTAGATATTCATCCAGCTTTATTTAATTAAATATTAATTATTTTTTATTTAATAACAGAAAATCTTAGGATTATATAAGGAGAAGAATTGACTACTCGTTGCACTCTCATTTCCTTGTCATTGAATCACATATCAATTCCACTAATAATTACTTAGCTTGATTTGTTTCAAACCAATTGATTACAAAGCCACGGTCCTTGGAATGGTACCCTAGAATAGGACCATGGTCCTTGGTCTTACCATACATTGCCCAATTAATGATCTTGCCTTAAAGCTACATAGAAAGTAGAAACCCATATAAAGGATCTATTCTCTATATACATTGATGAAATTAGGTGAGAAACATCACCCACATTAAAAGGTATAGAATTCAATTATATTAGTGCTAGTGTTGATTGGAGCAATTATTATTATATAATTTATAAACATACGGAACATGAACCACTTTATTTATTTGATTTCACTTCAAACAACCTTATTCAATTTAAAATTAGAGTTCATGTGTAAATGATTCATACGACAAGGAAGACTAGGTAATTTTTTGGCATTTCATAAGCTGTACATTAACTTTGAACTTTACTAAGTTATAAGTATTTACATTAAGCAAACATAATATCATCATTATTAAAATAACATAAACTCATCATCTGCTCATATAAGTTTAGTATTCTAGTATGATTTACCATTTTCACTATGAATAAAGATCTCATTTGCTTATCATATATCTTTTCAATTAATTAATAATGTCATTTCCCTGTTCCTATAGATTATGGGAAACAAATGTTGTTTAACTTTCCAAAACTAATATAAAATGAATGATATGAATGATGCATCTAATTGAGAAAGGTCCAATCTACAAGTGAAGTTTGAGTTGAATGGTAGTTGCATGGAACCAAAACTTTACCATCTCCAAATCAATAAACTAATGGCACTATTGTTTTTTATTCATCATGCCACAAAAGCTTCCTCCACAGGATTGAGTCATGATGTTACTCATTGAAAAGTTTTTGACATTACTGCTACTATATTCAAGTGCCCACATAGCTTCTCATCATTCCTTGCCTCTATATAATAAGAGAAACCCAACATTATCATCTTAGAGAACATGATCAATCAGCAATTTTTTACATTTTAAAACCCGAAATAATTAACACAACGTGTATGGGTTTGGCAGGCAAAGTTTTATTATGACTACATTTTATTATTTTAAATTATAATTATTGTATGCAGTAGTAAAATCAAGATTTATAAAAATTAACCAATACAATCTCGTCCAGTCAAAAAGTCAGACTCAAGAAACGAATTCAAAATATTCATAATGAAGATTTTGGAACATAGGGTAGACCCGTCATAAGAACATGTTAAATCATATTTATCGAATGATTTGTCACAAAAAATTGTTCGACAAATTAAAACTGGTGTTTCGATATGCTACACTTTTAAAAGTATTGTCATGATAAAGCTAGAGAAATAATAATAATATGATAATAAGTTTCGATTTCTCATGAGATTAGGTTTCATAATTATTATTGTTATTATTATTTCAATCGATCATTTGCTTAGATTCTAAAAACATTGGTGGAAATGATTTTAACCTCTCACATTTTGCTGCATTAACGCTTGCTAAACACAGATTCTCATACAGCTGATTTGGATTATTACACAGCCCTCTAGTGCATCAGAAAATTACACGTGGCAATACTGATACGACGGTCCCAGCACTCTTGTGTCACCGCAGGTGAGACATTAAAAACCCCAGCCGCCATGCCATCAATTCAACCTCGCGAAACGTACCGTACCAACCGAACCGGAGAGAGAGAGAGAACTGAAAACTGAATTCCAAAACGGAACTCTGTTCCTTTTTCCCGCTAAATTCCCGTTTCCAGATATTTCGAATCACTCAATAAAAATAAAATAATTAAATAAACACACAGTGCTCAGTATTTATATCCATATAAACAGATAGAGGACTCCCCAATTCCCATCCCCAAACACGACTCTCCATCTCGCCGATCCTCACTCACGTCTCCGGCGATTCTCTGGAATTCATGACGGAGACGGACCTCTGATGATCATGTCGATCTCCTTCTCCGACTGCTTCTCCTCCGACCTCCTCTGCGGCGAGGACTCCGGCGTCCTCTCCCCGGACTGTTCGTCGGACGTCGAATCTCCGGCCTGCAGCGACGAGTCCATCGCCGGGTTCATAGAGGACGAGCGCCACTTCGTCCCCGGCGGCGACTACCTCTCCCGATTCCACTCCCGCTCGCTCGACGCCCACGCCAGAGAGGACTCCGTCGCCTGGATTCTTAAGGTACGCCTCCCCCTCTAACGTATACCGGCCGTCCATCCTCTATTAATTACGATACTGCCACTAACTAACTAACTAACACAACATTTTGCCTCCGCCGCCGATCGGTTCGGTTCCAGAATATTTTGTTAATTTTTTGTTCGAAATGTGTGTTGTGTAGGTACGAGCTTATTATGGATTTCAGCCACTGACGGTGTATTTATCGGTGAATTACTTGGATCGGTTCCTCTACTCTCGCCGGTTGCCGGTAAGTTCACGGCGGCGATTATATAAAATCCGATCGGTCCATTTGTACATATTTATTACACTGAGCGTATAAAAATTAATTTTCTCGTGACTATGTTGACTTTTATTATTTAAAAAAATGAAAAGGCGACACAAGTACCCACCTAGCAGTAAATGTGCAGCTTGTCCCATCAAGGAGCGTCTCCTAAATTTCTTTATTTAATTTTATGGTTTGATAATAATAAAGTGGTATCAATGTGACCGTTGTGTTTACAAATATACCCCTCTTTTTACAGCTGAATTTCGAATGCTTTTTATTTTAATGTATTGTGTTGGATGGTGAGTGACATAATTGTCCAATTATTTACAATGTTTTAATTAATATTTTTTTGTGATGATTAATGCTATATTGTAATTAAATCAGGAGGCAAAAGGGTGGCCATGGCAACTCTTGTCTGTCGCTTGCTTGTCTTTAGCTGCCAAAATGGAGGAACCTCTGGTTCCTTCTCTTCTGGATCTTCAGGTATTTTCCTATTTTAGCACTTTTGATTTCATAATCGTAGAGAATGTATCATATTTAAGAGACGATTTAGATATACATAAAGCTTTTAACATAATATCATGTCCCATAGACAAATTGGTCAATATGTTCCGTCACCATTTGATTAATACATATTATAATTCATCTGAATTTTGAGTAAATTAAGTTGTAATATCATATTTAAAAGATGTGTGCATCTTTTACATACATATTTAGATTTGACATGTATCATATATTTATCTCATTTTCGAATGGGTTATGGGTCTATTATATTGTTGATGAATTAATTATGATGAACTGGGGGATGAGTTAAGGTTGAAGGAGCTAAATATGTATTCGAGCCAAGAACAATCCGGCGAATGGAGCTTCTGGTTCTTACTGTCTTGGATTGGAGGCTACGATCCGTGACCCCCTTCTGCTTCATTGCTTTCTTCGCGTGCAAGCTCGACGCCACAGGGAGTTATGTTGGGTTTCTCATCTCGAGAGCCACAGAAATCATCTTATCAAACATCCGAGGTAATTTCTCATGTCAGAAAAACGTAAATCAAGTCTGCAACTACACTTATAAGTTTGAGTTATTAGGTGCAAGTGCGCAACTGTGGTTTATTAACACTGTTGTGAATTATATAAACAGAGGCAAGCTTTCTCGAGTACTGGCCATCGTGTATTGCTGCAGCAGCTATACTTTGTGCGGCTAATGAAGTTCCAAACCTGTCCGTACGTGTTAGTCCCGAAAATGCAGAGTCATGGTGTGAAGGACTATGCAGGGTAAGAACAAAGAACTATTTATATCCATCAGCACATTTATAAGCAATAACTACTGTATTGTTTGTGAACTTAAGTCACTAAAATCATGCATTAAAAATAGTCTCTAACATTTCTTTCTAGAATACATTGTAAGAACTGCTGGTGTAATATTCTAATTTTGTAAAATAATGGACTTGTACCTTTGTTTTGCAAAAGGTGTATATATATTTGTCCAAAAATGATTTTTCCAATTTCTGCTTTCTGGTTTTCATCTCAACCTCAAACTCGTATATAGATATGAAGTTTCACAGGTGAACATGGATGACATGCGAGAGAACAAGAAAATCAGCGAGCTCGAGTTGAATTGAAATCTTTTAAATTTTAATTCCAATTCTTTTCGTCATTTTTAAATAAACATATGCATTGAAATAAGTACACAACCATTTTTTCTAATTTATCGTATATATATTTAGGTACACATGTACTATAGCTATTATGCCAAGTTTAATCATGTATCCGTATTTTGCAGGAGAAAATCATGAGCTGCCATAGGCTGATGCAAGAACTTGTGCTTGAGAGGAAGCCCCCGAAAGGTATTCGATTAATGGTTCATGGTGGGGATAAAATTAGTGAATCATCTTCGTCCTCACCATCATCAGCCTGGTCCTCCTCCTCCTCGTCTTTGTCCTCCTCCTCATCATCTTCGTCTTATAAAAGGAGGAAATTAAATAGCTCTTTGTGGGTAGATGATGACAAGGGAAGCTCCGAGTGAGAAAAAGACAGAAAAATAATAATACACACATAGGTGGGGAAGAAGGAGGAGAGAAGAAAAGTAGATGAAAGCATTTGGCAGGGTCCCAATATTGCTTTCAAATCCTCATTATTTTTAGGAGGGTTTTAGGATTGACACAAGTATAATACAGTGAGTGAGTGAGTGTTCTAAAAAATTATTTAGACTAAAGGATTAATTAAGGACTAATCCAATAAGTCGGGAAATTTTAGAACACTGATGTTGTTGATGGTAGTATAGATTTTATTTTTAGTGGACATTGCCATTTAGGAGAGGATCCAATAATGGCTTTTGCAGATTCCCAAGGGAGAAGGGAAGTTGATTTGGTTACATAATTATTAATTTTGAGTGTTGATAGGGGAAAAAGGTGGTTTGGGTCAATAGTGGAGTGGAGGAGCCATTTGTGTTCATCATGAAGTTTGGGCTCTATTGCTAGGAGTGTGACTGATGAAGAAGCTTAGTGGGTTACTGAAATTTCAAAGGCATGTGGGACCCTTGAAAGGGTAGATTAGGGTTTTAATATTTCGAGTGATGGCTTAAAAGTTGTTCGATAAAATTGAAGTTTTGGGTAATCAGATGTACTTTAGTTTTGGTTGGTCGAGCGAAGTGAATGTGGATGTGGATGTGGATATGGACATGGAGAAGAGGTTGAAGATCCTGTCAATCAAGAGTGAATGAGATGGAAATTGGCTCCTCCTTTACGATTTATTTGATTAGATTTTATTTGTACTAATTTGAGTGTTTTCTTTTCATTTGTGTGGAGCTACTAGCTTGGTGCGTGTGGCTCTCACGTGCGTGTTCTTGTGTTTTTTGGCCTATCTTTGATCATGATCATCACTCTCTTTTGATTGTGGAGTGATGTGATCACACGTGTGTGTACAACCCTTTAATTTTTTATTTTTTTTTCTTTCGGTTTTTCAAAGAGGAAGAGAAAAAACAACTCCTCTTTCTTAACCAGAGTTCAGAATAATAAGATTGCCATAAGGTCTTTGGGGCCTTTGGTGTGTGTGCTTGTAATTTTGATTCACTCTTATCAATAAAAATGTATTGTAAATTTTAGTGATAAATGTTAAATTATTACGAAACATGTGCTTGATAGTCGTGACGTGAGTTACAATTTTATGATGATCATAACTATTTATCAATTACATAGTGTTTAAATTTATATTTTGAAAAATGTTAGTCACTCGATAAATTAAATCTTCGAAAACCAGCAAAAAATTATTGAGATTACCCGTAAAAGTAGGGGTTTATATGGGTCATGTGATATATGATCCCATATTGGAGGACTCTTTTGTAAGTTTGTTCACTTTAAACAATGCATGAAAAATTACAAAGAGCAAGTGTCCGAAGAAATTGATTATTACATAGTTGTCACGTAGCCTATGTTCCGACACAAGGCACATAGTTTACTCACACACAGTAACACAACACGATGGTCCTCGAAACAGAACAATTCATGGTTATGTGAAAGAAACCTTATCACCTCCACCGACACCAATGGAGGCTCACCATCCTCTGTCACATCCACATATGTGGTTTTCATAATAAAACAATGTCTCTGCACTTTCATCCCCAAGCTCTTTAATTTGTAATGTATATACACTCATATTTTATATATGGACCACAGTGAGTGATAAGGTTTGTTTAATTTATAGATCATTTTGAAGACATATTTTATTTTATAGGAAAAATTGTAAAAAGTCTCTATTCACTACGTTTTTGTTTGTAAAAGTTCTTCCTCATTTATGTTCAAATTTTGACCGTCGGTGTAAATCCATGAAAATTAATGAACTTGTCACTTAAGTTTTAGACGTTTAAGTTGGCACATTTCGGGGTGGGCATGGGTAAAAAATCGGGTCAAACCGGTCAAGAATCGGACCAGATCGGACTCAACGGTTCTCCATTTTAAGAACCATAATCGGATTCATTACCCACGGTTCCTGGTTCTCTAGTCCCAGTTCCGGTTCGTTCGGGTGTGGTCTCCGATTACGTTGCCAAAGTGACCACCCCTAAGCACGTTTGAGTTAACACTTAAGCAACACTTCTATTAATTTTCAATGATTTGCATATACAGTACAAAAATAAACATGAATAAGAGAGAGTTTTTGTAAATTTACAGTGAATAAAGAGTGCAAGAAAAAATACGGTAAACGAAGACTTTTTGCAATTTTTCTTATTTTATATTATGACACTATTGCCCATAGTTATTTTTCTTTTTTGCAATATATATTATACATTTTAAATGATGAAATAATATATATGTCATGGTTTCTTATAATTGTCTCTTAAATTTATTAATATATACTTTTTCATCTTCTAAAATTCGTCCCAACAATGTGGAACCCTCGACTATGTCGGAATCCACTAATTAATTGATGTCTTTTGTATATAATATATAAAATTAACCAAGGGAAAAGATGTGGAGTTTCTTGATTAGACCAGCTAAGCAGACCCACCATCTATCTAAATGCCGACTAGAAAGGTCACCATTAAGACAAAACATAGGTATCATTTATAATTATTAAATCATTAGAGATTTTTATATTATTTTTCTTTAGTGTATGTTGGATAAAATGTGGTTAACCGGTTGCTCACAGGTATCTTGGATGTATTCGACTATAATCTTTTCTATCATAATAATATCTAGAATTTGGTCTAGTGGATGACACTAATTTCATATCAAAATTCGAGACTCATCACAATATTTGAGTGGAGTGAATTTACTGGCATATAGGAAAAGTGATATAAATATTCAAATGAAATAAAATAACAACATTTCATTTATACATCATTAATTTTGTTTGTTTTTCTTAAAAGCCCAATAATATCACAATAAAAGAACGTTACGTAAGAGATCATTTTAACAATAGGATCGAAACTATAAAAAATTCATTGACAATAGAAGAGAAATACCTATAGTACAATATGATTTTGTAATTATCGTGAAAATAAACTACAGCCCACCGCATGAATCACATTCGATGAAGAGCTTTCAATTCATTATTACTAGTAGCTAGCTTATATACATATAGTATTGATAAAATAGAACATCAATGGGACATAGAATAGGACAAGCTATGGGGATGCCAATAATAACCATAATTAATCCTATCTAAATACGCTCCCACTTATTGGAATGCCAACCCATTACCTATAAAATTATAAGAAAATGAATATGGTATATAATGTTTCCTTTTATACATATATAGTTTGGTGACAGACGACTTCATTTCGTTTATAAGGTATTAAATATGATTCAGACAAAGACATTACCAAAAACCAGCAACGTGGCAACATGTGTAAGCAATTAAAACTAAAGTAGAAAAGAAAATAGAATCTTGAAATTAAATGATAATTGAAGTGCAAAGGGACCAAAAAATGGGCTGAAAAGTGAGGAATCCTAAGTATAAACCCTAAAAGCCAAAAATACTTTATCTTTTGCCCTTCCAATCAAAGGTGTGAATTTGGGACACCCTCTTTTATTTCAGGGAATTTCAACTTTAGGTTTTGTAAATAAATGAGTAGAGACCCATATGCTCGGTCGTGGGGTTTGAGAAAAATAAAGTGTTCAAAAGCTAGAATGATTCTAAATTGTAGATATGGTTTGTGATTTCATGCTGAATGCAAGACAGCAACACCCACTCTATGTGTTTCTTTACATTACAGTCCATGGGCTACTCAAAAACCCTCCAATAACGATCAAAAGCTGAAAAATAGTGTAGGGGAGCTATGTTTTATAATCATCAGACACTTCAGTTGGAAGATGTTTATTAGCTAGGTGTGGTGGTTTATTCATTGTACGTGGACGCTGAGATTTTTAAACAGTTTAAAGGGAAAATGCCTCTTACTCAAACACTGTTTCTTTCAAGTATTTCACTTAGCTTAACACCGTTAATTATATGATAAAACACAATCTTTCCTTTAATATTTAATCAAATTTAAATAATTGTCATTGTTTAGTGTTAGTCAACGATAACACACCAAGAGCTTTTTGAAACATTTGATCGATTTAATGTTGTTTTAATAGAGACCCTAACATGGAGGTGGAGCCCGAAGCGGTAATGAATAGGGGTGTAAACGAGTTGAATCAAGTCTGAATTCAATTGAGCTCGTGAAAGAAAGTGTTCCGCTTGAGAAACTTAGCTCGACTCGAGCTCAATGTTGGGCTCGAGAAGCGCATGCACGCAGCTCCGCGCTTCATGGTTTCGCGCAACAAAACATGATCAAACAAGTAATATTTTTTCTGTAAATAGCCTGGCCGAATTTCACAGGGACGAAAATGAGATATTTACTTACACAACTAGCATTCTCTTTTCGGGCAACAAGTAACGAAATATAAAGTATTCAATCTCAGGTTTATTTGATTAAAGACTAACGAAATTAAAAGACAATTAGTTATAAGCTAATGCAAGTACAAGTATGCAAACATAACAGGGATGATGTAGAGTTAAACAATTAAACTAGCAACCACAGGTGCTAGATCGATGGATTTCGCCTATACAAGTATGAATAGATAACTGATTGAGCATGACTTGTGTTTGGTCTATCTTTTAATTGCATCATCCATCTCTCGACATTGGACAATAATGTATAACATTTGATTGATGGACCCCTTTAACTGCTTTAGGTTCAACAAATTTACAGCCAACATAAAGGCACTGGAAAACCGATCTCTTGCAGTCTACATAGGTCTACCCTTAAAGTCTAACACCCATGGTTAGAGGTTTTTAGCCCATAACCATGATGCTTAAAAACGAGTTCATCATATTACAATACATTTCAAGAAGGGATTGTACAATCAAACTCTGAATAAACTTAGACTCTTGCAATCTTCAACTGATTTACTTATAATTTTTACTCGTCTTTTTTGTTCATTCCGATAATAGATGGTGATGGATGGAGCTTCCAATTTCGTTA